>CAUYSK010085079.1:0-21676 GCA_963575035.1 Avahi laniger | reverse complement strand
GTTAGCAATAAAGTAGTTTTCAATTAAAGTCTGTACACTTTTTAGACAAAATGCTATCACACACTTACTAGCCTATAGTATAGTATAAACTTGCATATGCACTGAGAAACCAAAAAACTTGGATGATTGGCTTTTTTTTTTTTGAGACAGAATCTTACTTTGTTGCCCTGGCTAGAGTGAGTGCCGTGGCATCAGCCTAGCTCACAGCAACCTCACACTCCTGGGCTCAAGCGATCCTATTGCCTTAGCCTCCCAAGGAGCTGGGACTACAGGCATGCGCCACCATGCCCGGCTAATTTTTTCTATATATTTTTAGCTGTCCCATTAATTTCTTTCTATTTTTGGTAGAGATGGGGTCCCGCTCTTGCTCAGGCTGGTCTCAAACTTCTGAGCTCAAACAATCTGCCCGCCTCGGCCTCCCAGAGTGCTAGGATTACAGGCATGAGCCACCGCGCCCAGGCCGGGATGATTGGTTTTATTTCAGTTGTGTGGAACTGAAATCACAGCCTGAGTCACGCCTATATAAATCTAAGTGGCTACAAAATTGTTACCCTACCGTTCACCATTCATAAGGGTGCAATGAATACCTCCAAAATGCAAGATACCACCTCAGCGGAGATTCTCAAAGGAAGAATTAACTACCTCCACCTTTAAAGCTCTGAATATTTTCAAAAGCATGTTCTACCCCCAATAAAGCATAAGCATGGAGTACATACCCAGTTATTTAGCCAAAATAGTATTCTGGTGTCATTTTAATTGAATTACTGGTCAGACTGAACATATTTCCGTATTTACTCTTTATAAGGTATTTTCTTGCATTTCTCTCAAGTTTGTTTTCCTTTATTTCCCCCTCTTACCAAGCTGTGATTTGACGTTTTCCTTTTAATACGCAAAAATTTCTTGTACCACTAAGCTTACTTTCATGACTTAGGTATTTTATTAATACTCCCCGACTCCATATAATGAATGCTTTAACTAGGCTAGGTTTTATCTTGGTGTTTGCTATGATAATTTAAATCTATTCTTTCCCCCTATATTTCATTGTCCCTTACTTAAAGGCAACTCCTATTAAATTATTGGCAAAATAAAGCTTATTTCCAGGATATCTTACTCTGTTTCTTAAATGTGCCATTTTGCCAGTACAAATAAGCAGGTTTTCTGGTGTTTTGTTTTGGTTTTTTTTTGTTGTTGTTTTGGAGACAGAGCCTTGCTCTGTTACCAGGGCTAAAGTGCCATGGTGTCAGCCTAGCTCACAGCAACCTTGAACTCCTGGGCTCAAGCCATCCTCCTGTCTCAGGCTCTCCAGTAGCTGGGACTACAGGTGCACGTCACCACACCCAGTTAATTTTTTCTATTTTTAGTAGAGATGGGTCTCTCTCTTGCTGAGGCTGGTCTCAAACTCCTGACCTCAAGCAATCCTCCCAGCTCAGCCTCCCAGAGTGCTAGGATTACAGCTGTAAATCACCACACCCAGCCCAAATAAGCAGATTTTTTAAACTCCTGAATAACCCACCTAATACGTTCATACTATTAAGAGCAAGTCAACAAACCTCGGACTGATTCTTAGACCAATGACTTCCAAATCACACTTGCTACTTAAATGATACCTGTAAAAGAAATCAGAATCTCTTCTTACCCTGTAACCAGAATTATTCTGTATTTTGGCTTAAGCAGATTAAATGATTTTCTATTATATAAAGGCCCAAATTATATTTAAGAGTACCCCCATTGCATGTTAACTAACTGTATTCCTTCCTTTTCCAATGTTCACACTAAGAATGGAAAATAGTCTATGCCATGTCGGTTGTACTCTTTAATATAAACACTATTAAGTGACAGCATAAAAATTACCCGAGTAGGCTGTCCACTAACATTTCGACCAACTACATGGAAGAATCAAGTGCTTGAAAGCACTACATACCCAAATCAGTGTGACCCATCTTTCCACTGCTCAGTGACCAAGAAAGGATAAAACACTTGCACATTTATCCACAAATCTAAATTTTTATAAAACTATGTCTTCATATTCTTTATGTTCTAAATATTTCTTTATTTAAAAAAGGAAAACTGGGTTGGTGTGCTGGCTCACGTCAGTAATCCTAGCACTCTGGGAGGCTGAGGCAGGAGGATCGCTTGAGCCCACGAGTCTGAGGTTGCTGTGAGCTAGCCCGATGCCATGGCACTCTGTCTCACAAAAAAAAAAAAAAGAAAGAAAAAAAGAACACTACCCTGTTGTGTAGTGGCTACTTTTTCCAATGTCTTCCAGATGTACTTTTCAAATGATTTTTTTTTATTATTTCAGCTTATTATGGGGGTACAAATGTTTAGAGTACATATACTGCCTTTGCCCAGCCCAGGTCAGAGCTTCAAGCGTGTCCATTCCCCAGATGGTGCACACCACACCCATTAGGTGTGTATATACCCATCCCCTCCTCCCCCCTCCCATCTGCCTGACTCCCGATGAATGTTATTACTATATGTGCACATAAGTGTTGATCGGTTAATACCAATTTGATGGTGAGGACATGTGGTGCTTGGTTTTTCATTCTTGGGACACTTCACTTAGTAGAATGGGCTCCAGCTCTATCCAGGATAATACAAGAGGTGTTAGATCATCATCGTTTTTTTGTGGCTGAGTAGAACTCCATGGTATACATATGCCACATTTTATTAATCCACTCATGTATTGATGGGCACTGAGGTTGTTTCCACATCAAATGACTTTTGAAAATGACTGAGACAGGGACTCCAGCCAGCACACAACTAAGTGTGCACCCCGGGGGCTCTCAGAACAGTACTCTCCCCTAGCACACAGAGGCTCAGGCAAACATTTGCGGGACATGTGCTGGCTCCTCCCCACTCTCACTTAATCTGTTTCGATGGCACAGAACTCTGATTAACCTGATTCCTACCAGCAACCTAAGTGCAAACTCTGGACACAATGAAAACTGGGTCACACCAGTCTCCTGACCTTGGGGACAGAATTTGGGTCTGCGGTTTATGCAGGGAACAAACTGGCTTTTCAGCAAATGGGTTTCAAGCAAAGTCAGCTTGTCCTCAACCTTTATCTTGCCTTCCCCTCACTGTCTCAAAGGAAAAGAGGACCTGTATTTTCCACTCATACCCAGGGACTTCTTTTGTGAACACTCTGTTTTTCTTGAGGGTCTCCAAGTTCCCAGACGGTTGGTTCTTCTAGGAATGGACAATACACTGAAGATCTTATAAGAATCTTCAGAAAGAAATAGGTGTCTATCACATGCCAGTCTTCACATCACTGCCTAAATGTAGATTTTCAAGAACTGCAACCCAGAGCCAAGAAAGGGTGCTACATAAACCCACACCCTGTGTTACACAGGACTTTCTAGGAATTTACAATCTATGCAGTACACCAGGGTGTGGCCATATAGATTAACCAGCCCACCTCTTCCCAAGTACCTGCCTGCCACCTCCACTCAAAGTGCCCCATGACCTAGTATTTGGATTAATGTCGGGCACAAACTGTCAGTATTTGAATTTCACCCCTTGGGTCTATGCCTAGGTTCTTTTCACTGTTCATACAGCAGACTCTCAGCTATCTATATTTAGTTTAGAAAGTCAGGCGTGGCAGACAAAAATCATCTACCCCTCTACTCCCTTTTCTCTCCACAGAAAGTTCGAATTTCCACTTCTGTGGGATTTCACAATTTTAACCACTCATGATTTGTTGGAAGATCTCCTTAAGCCTCCAGGAAAACTGGACGACTCACTTTTCTCCCCAGAGTGGCTGATCCCACAAAGGACAGAGAGAACCAGCAATTCTCCCAACAATGCTTCAAGTGTTCTCAATCTTCAAGGACAGCGAGGAGTTAATGAGATCATACCACAATCTAGGGGGTTAAGTTCCCCAGGTGATGCCTCAGTGGAGGCTGAGTACCAATGTCTAGCAGACACCAATAGGGGAAGGCATTTGTCAAGGTCCTAACTATCATGGCATAAAACAGAAGACAAACCATTTCATTTGCAGGGATGTAGACGCACTGACTCACCATAGAATGGGGCACACGGGTGGAGAGGCTGAGAAAAGAGAACTTGGACAGCACCCAGAGACACCCCGAGGGCATTTTAGAGAAAAACTGATTAACTCTAGTGTAAGAATATGACAGGATTAGTCACTCCAGAAACACAGACTTTCAAACTTTCAATTTTATGACTTGAACACCAGAAAAATCTGACTCATCAGAACAGACTACTTCAACATCATGCATAGATAGGAACATGACAGCTACCAAGAAACTTGTTAAATCAAACCCACCCCCTTCTTTAGGGCACATGCTCTCCGATTCTTTAGCGCTTTCAAAAAAGATCTTATATTTAAAATAATTCACTTAAATATTCTAGAATGTAAACAATAGTTTCTGCTGAAGGCTTAGTAATTTTTTCTAACTTTCGAACCTATCCTATGACATGGGGAAAACATGTCATAATTTTCTCACTTCCTAAAACCTTGTCACCTGGATCAGACAAGATTTAAAAGCAATTCAGGCATGTGACTATGTAAGAGAATTTTGCCACCTCTCAAAGTTACACATGCCCCTCCCCGAAGTGAGGGGAATTCAACAGAGACAGAGGTTTAAATTACCAAGGCTGCTTCAGCCAAGAAAGAGTTCAAGACTCTGAACCTCACATACAATTCCCCCTGCTCACCTATTTCTCACCTATAAATAGGTAAATCTGTATAGCAAAGGTCTCTGTCTAAAAAGCATTAAGTGGCCATCCTTTCCAAAGTCCTGGCTAGAAAGTGTCAGTGTCTACCTGGATTTGGGAAGGAGGCCGGATGGGAAACATGCAGGTTAGGTATGATGGGGACCCAGGCGAGCTGCTTGAGAATCCAGCCAGTAACTTTGGCCACATTCCTGTCACCTTCACATGATCGCTAGAATCCCTCCAGGGATCGTTGCATGGATGCCACACGAGCTCATCTGAATCACTATTCCATACCTCCCCTCCACCCCACCACCCACGCACTCCACTGGAATCTGCCCAGTCATCTACACGTGCCATCAGACAGAAACGGGGAAGAGGTGTCCTGCGGGAGTGGGACTCACCTGGATTGCTTGTCGGCCCTGCTGGGCGTCAGCCAGTAGTTGAATGGTGAGGGCCCTCGAGTCCTGCAGCGCCTCCTGGAGGTAGATGAAGCTGTGGCCCCCGTGCCGGCCCATCGTGCATTCTCGACAGATGGGCACAGAGCAAGTGTCACAGTATAGGTGCAGCACCTGGGGACCAGAGAGGGGACAGGCATACATGAGAGATGCAGGATGGGAGGAAGAGGGAAGACAGCAACAGTGGTGCCCTGGATCCCAGGTGCCGAACCACCCTCTTCCCAACAAGCACACCCCTATAAGGAGGGGCAGCGTGTACTAACTGCAAACACAACCAGAAATACCCACTTGCCCATCTCACTCCCTCTGCCCCAAATCAAGAGGAAAAAATAACCAACTGCGCCACATCCCACTCTAGTCTCATTCAGAACCGTAACTGAGACACTTCAAAGCAGAGATTCTGTATCTTAGGTCAATTATCCAGAAAAGTCATGAGACTGCGTTCCCTGGTCTGAGATTGGTGGCCTGAATGAAAGAATACACCAGAAAAGTTTCTTTTGTCTCTCCAGCCTACACATGTGAAGCAAGGTTAAGAGCCAGTAAAAATCGTCCTTGCCCCATGGCTTGTGGCCATCCTCCTCAGCAAGGAGATTAGTGCAAAGTATGGTTCTCCTCCCAGACACTCAAGTAAGCTGTGGGCTCTAAGCTTCTGCAGCGAAGGCAAAAAGCCAGTGGTAAGGCCAGCCAGCTTCTAGCCTTTCTTCTTCCTGCCAAGTTATTCCAAGGAGGTGAACCAGGGAGGCAGCCAGAGCTGCCAGAACGGCTTTATGTGATGTTATACACTTCCCTGGGGCCAGCATGCTGGGAGGGAGAGAGAGAGAAAGGCTGGCGCAGCCTTCGCCTACTGATAAGTAAGGAGCTCTCAAGAGAGAAAGCTCCTTGGCACAGAAACTGGGCCAGTCTCATTATTGTGTATCTCCCTGCAGAGCAGGGCACTTAGCGCCACTCTCCGTAAATGTTTGCTGGATTGCTTTCAAGAGTGGAGCTTAAATTTGCCTCTGGTGCGCCTGGGTGTGAGAGAGAGCTACACCTAACATGCAACAGGCAGGGAAGCAGTGCGCAAGGACGAACCTTTCCCATACGCAACAACGTATTTATCTCCAGGAGAAGACAGGACAGGAGGTTGTGAGGTGCTCAGGGCCACACAGTTAGTAAGGACACAGCAGGGAACCTTCTCGAGAGCTGGTTTCAACACATGCATGGCTATCTCATCCTCCAGAACACTTTGCTAGGTATTGTGGAGATCCAGCATGCAAGACTCAAGATGTCTGTGTGGAACTGAACAGGAGCTCACTCTGGCCTCGGCAGGACAGATTGTCGCAGAAGATAAAGAGGGAGACCTGGAGGTGTGGGGGCAAACGGCAGGAGAATTCTGCTTCTCTCCTTCTCCAAAGTTTTCACTTTATTAACCATCCAAAATCTGGGTATGAAGCGTGTCCACTAGAAAATGCTTCCCCCTAAATGGTTCAGTCGAGCAAAGAGGTTGCTCCACTCAGGGTTAATTAACTGAGTTAAGAGGGAAGTGTGATTTAGCACGCGTTAAGCTGCTTCTCTGGAAGCTTTCAGATTTGGAAATAGGAAAAAAGGAAAGATTTAGGATATTGTATTTTTACTTTTGTAAAAAAAAAAAAAAAGTTGGACTATAGCAGGTTTTATGAATCCTACTTTATACAAGGGAAATGTGATAAGGTTTGTAATTTTACCATCAATTTTGATCACTGGAGTACTTTTCAGCAACGGTGGTAGACTGAAACCAGGTGGTGGTAATTTGCCTTTTTTTAAAGGCCAATTGCTTTTTAAACACATCCACCTTTTAGAGATGATCTAATCCTTCCAATCAATTAAATCTCAAGTCTAAATTCTAACCAAAAGATACTAAGTTGGATAAATTCAGGAAAAATTCCTGGACAATCTCTTTTTAAGATGTGGTGCTAAAGTAACTACCAGTTTCAACCACATTCCTTCCCTTCGCTCTCTCCTTGTGTCATGGGAATAAAGGGGTCACTCCCATGCTAACGTGAAGAGTGAAAGCCTTGCATCCAAAGCTTCCTTTTAATTTGAATAAAACATGCCTCTGACCCTTTGTGGCCTCCCCCATTTTACCAAATTGCTAACCCTAACCTGAAAACACATATCTTTTTTCTTTTTTCTCAGGACAGCTGTGTGGACTGGCTGGAGACCCCCCTTGCTTCCTTCAGTCTGTGGCTCACACAAATATTACCAGCTAGCTTGTAGCTTGTTCTCATCTCCATGGCCAGGAAGAGGGAAGGAATCTCAGGCTGTTAACCTGAGCCTGGTGCTAGCTACCTAGCTGTGGGACCATCTAGCCAGTCACCTCTCTTGACCTGCTTGGGTTTCAGTATCATCTGTGAAACACACAGGGTCTGACTAGGTGTCTAAGGAGACCCCTTCCCCTCCTGATTATCCCAGGAACGTATCTTCAGAGACTTGACAACAGAAACCAAAAGGCTTCAGGGTAATTCTGGGCTGAGCCCGGAAGCTGACCCCCAGGTTTCAGTTGTACAATTGCAGGAATTACGATGATTTTTCTTAGTCTTAGATGTGTTAATCTTAAAATACAGAGCCTGGCTGATGTTGGCCATAGGAGATCCCACCATGGATGGTAGATGTAAAGGGATTCTGCAGATGCAGTGGCCAGAAAAGAGATCCTGGTCACAACAAGTGGCAGCAGAGAAGGCAGAGTGCCCGGAGCCCCTGACCCTGGAGCCCTGCCACGGCCAGCCTTGAGAGAGCAGGTAAGTGGGCCAAAGAGGAGCCTGGACGCAGTCCCTGCCTGGCATCACTTCACGCTGATCAACGCAGCTCTAAGTAGCCAGAACTGCGGATTCAGAAGAGCCAGCGCTTTCGAAGTTCCAGGCTGCTTGAAGTGACACAGGTGGGGGTGCGGAGACGGTTGAAAATAAAAAGCTATGGTGAGTAAAAGAATATCAAACATCAAGGTACTTGTAGTTAATAAACTACGAATTTTTTTAAAAAATGGATTGTCCAAAAACTGTAAAATGAGACCAATGTTTATAAGCCTTCCAGCTAAAAGTTGGAGTACAATTTTGGGAAGGATTTCACACTTCATTTAGAAGCTCTACATCTCATCTGCCTGCAATTTCTAAGATTGATAAACAATTTTAGAGCTGCTGAAACATGATCGATAGATAAAGATGTGAATGGATGCGACTCTCTGGGAGAAAACAGCTAGAATATTACTTTTAAAGAATAAATGGGAGCTATACAGAAGGTGGTCCAACGGCTGGAAATGTGGGAGCAGCCATGGACTGTGGCTCCTGGGATGGGGGGAGGGACTCGGGAGAAGAGGTCCTCTGGCGGCAGGAATTCCAGGGCCTGGTTGGGGCTTCCCGGGCAGATGCATGGACACGCCCCCTCAGGGCTGGCGACAATCTGGCTGCCCCAGCTAAATGGAGCAGGCTTGACCTCTGACCCTGCAAGTGACCACCCTCTTCCCTGCCCCCAGCTTCCAGAACGTCCCACCCACTGCCTTCCTCTCCCAAAATTTCTAAAATACCAAGCAGAGACAAAGACCTAGGAATGTGGGCCCAGCAGGAAAGGAATTGAGGGAAGGGGGAGGTTAGAGGAAAAATAAATAAATAAAAATACAAAGTAGGCACGGTTGCCCTAGCCGTGTTTAAATAAAATGCTTTGTTCGTGAACAAGTGTGTGTGTGTGTGTGTGTGTGTGTGTGTGTGCGCTCCTGAAATCTAGTTTTTATGCTACCTGTGGTCAGACAACGAACGCACACACCAAGGGACTCCTGTTAGAGGCCGGCACATCTGAAAGAATGAGTTTCAGGTTTAAAATACAACTATCCACATCAGCGTCTTAAGAATGTAAACTGAAAGGATGAAAGGAGGCCCTGGGTCACCATTTAAAGTTCGTCAAAATGCCTCAACTAAAATACATCAACTGCTATAAATTAATTTTTTTAAATTAGTTCGACATACCTTAACACAACTGAAGACACTTACTTGGCCTCCCACAAACTAAGGCTGAACACTGCAGCCAGGACAGAAGGAGGTCCCCGCCCACCCAAGAGGGTTTCTGAGTTTCCCCTACAGACGTAGAGGGGAGGCGACAGCCCATTCCAGAAGCAACTTGGGGCCCAGAAGCCTTACCTGTGTGTGTTACTCCGCAGGCTCCCACATGGGACAACAGAGGACTCATTCAAAAAACGGTAAACCGAGTTCCAGGCATAAAATCCAGCCATGAAATGAAGTCTATTAAGTAACAGTAAAATCAAAATGCTCTAAAACCTGCAGTCCAAAATGTCAGCAGAGCCCCTCCTGCAGCTCTGGCCACGTGCTGCCCTCCGGCTTGGCAGAAGAAAGGAATAAGGACTGAGTTCCCGCACAATCACCACCCGTTCAAGACAACAGGTCCCAGCTGTGGACAAATTATCCCTTTTTGGTGGATGGTGGGGGTTGGGGGTGTCCAAAACATTTTTTATTTAGCTAGGTAACATACATGCATTTGCTCAAATACAGAGATAAAAAAGCAAACAGTTCTTAAATATCTCCTCAGTGTCTCGTTTCTACTTCATGTAACCATCCAAAAGTATGCTATATTCTTTGCATACGTGGATTTTTAAAGACAAAAAAATTTTCACTTAACTATATGAATTTGGAGAATGTTCTGCAGAGTTGCCTGGTTTTCTGAGTGGTTGTATGGTATGTTGCTGTGTGAATGTACCACAACTTATTAAATCAGTACATGCTAATAAAATTGTAAAACTATTTCCTGATTTTTGAAAAATCACAAGCAATGCCGCAGCGAATATCCTTGTTCTTTATACAAACCCCAAATTTTCAATTTGGTAATATATTCGATTGCTCTATCACTTGATGATAATGGTTATGGGGGGAGATCTACTTGCAAGCATGGATAGTTAAGGGTTCCCAAATCCTAAACTTTGGAGTTGGGTCAACCTCCATCCAGGTGAAGGGCAAAGGTAGTCAAGTGCCCGTTTCTGTTCTCAACAGGACCAAACACAAAAGGCCAGCAGAGGGGTGCCAGGTGAGACAGTGTGGGCAGAGTTCACAGCTGGGACTGGAGTTAAGATCCACTTCTGCTTGGTTGGAAGGTTTTGGTGGATGTCTAGAAAGTAAAAAAGGGGCCAGAGAAGAGCAGTACCCCAAGGAAAGAAAGCCTTGTTATGTTTTGCTTCTCAGTAGAGATGGTTAAAGAGAATGTCCCGAATGCAAGGGGGTCAAGGCAGCAGGTCTGCCTGACAGGGGTGCCTCTAGAGGTTGATGGCGGAAGGGGTCCCATGTAATGTAAAGAACAGGGGTGTTAATAAAAGAAACACTTGAGGATCCCAGAAGGCCCCATTAAAAACCCACAATCCCCTTTCTGCAATTCCAAAATCCAACAATAAAGAAAAATGCTCTGGAAACCAAGTTTTTACATAAGCTATTCGGCGGCAAAACTATAACTGGTGTACGATAAAGTGACTATAGTTAATAACAATGTATTATATTCATGAAAATCAGTAAGAATACATTTTAAGTGTTTCACCACAAAAAATAAGTATATTTGTGAATAAGCATGTTAACTGGCTCAATACGCTCATTCTACAATGCATCCGTATTTCAAAACGCCATGCTGCAGTGTGCAATTTTTCTCAAATTTTAAAATGAACTGGCATGAAAATGAGTTATGATTTTTATCATTTAGTGAATTTTCATATATTTCACTGCAGAAAATAATGAACATTAATGTTCATTACTTAGTGATTTTCATGAATATAACGGGACTGTGGGTTTTTAAAGGGGCCTCTAGGACCCTCGAGTGTTTTGATCTTAACACCTGTCTTCCCTTGCATTGCCTGGGCCCCTCCACCATCAGTCCTGCAGAGGTACCCCCCCTTCAGGCAGCCCCACTCCCCCACCTCCTTGCGTTTGAAACAATCTCTTGAGTTTGTGTTCTATGTTATATACGTGTAAAATACCGCCTTCCTAAAATAAAAAATTATGAATGCTGAGGCACATTTGACCCCAAGGGCTAAGGAAAGAAATTTACACACATAATACTGTCTGTCTGGCCAGCTGGCTGAGTCAAGACCTGTGGGGGCTGGAATGAGGATGTCCACGAACAGCCCAAAGTAGGGTCAGAGCCATCTGCTCAGCTCTATTCTAAAGTTTAGGCTCCACGGATGGCAAACTTGAAAAGGAAAGGTTCAAATCAGAGAGGGATGCCGTTATCTCTGAATCTGGCCCCAATTCAGTTGCTGGTGCCAAGGGAGTAGCATAGTTTGAAGATCATAAAGTATCATGTTAACACTTGTTCATTTGAGGCGTTTGAGAGACTCCAAAAACCACAGCAGGATTTCTTCCTCCCTACTTTTCAGGAGAAAAATCTTCACACTGTCCACCGACCACCACGTCCCAACAGTTGCTGTTACCCGCTTCCCCAACACCAGCCACCCACCACACCAAGGCCCAGCCCCTCCCACGCCCCATTCCACAGGCTTACTCAGGCTCTGCTGGTTCCTCTTCCTGCCAATCACCTGCTCCCCTGCTTGTGGGGCCAGGTCCCACAATCACACAGGCCCTTTGTGCACTGGTCCAGCGCCATCAGCTCCTACTTTACATGCCACAACACCGTCCTGTCCAGGTCTCAGAGCCCTGGCACACACTGTTCCTTTCCCCGCAAGGGCCCTCCCTGTAGCACACCACAGGATGTTTCTCCTGTGCACATAGCTTTTAATATTAACATACACAAAAATGGAAGGGTTACATTTTAAAACTGAAATCAAATTAAAAGGCACAGATAATTAAATGAGCAAGTTCCACCGACAGCGTTGAATGCCTGAGTTTGGCAGAGCTTACTTGCTTCTTTGATAAAAAGACAGAACAACCCAATTTTGGGCTCACAGGACTGACTGTTGGAATTATTAAAAGCATGAAAAGTTGATCCTAGAAGAAAATTATTTCCCTCCAGCACCGACTCTTTGAAGGAAGAGGAAAATCCAAGCTAAGAACACCACTATGGGCAGCACAGCAACCAGCTTTGGCCAGAGTCACAGTCAAAATAGTTCCATGACTGTCCTGCTCCCTTCTAAAGCTGAGCGCGTGGCAGTAACTGCGGTGTGACTCATGGACGCAGTGCGCCGTGGTGCTGACCCTGCTCAGCGAGCTGGGTTCGTTTTACAGGGCAGGAGAAATGCCCCATGTGAGCCGTGAAGGGCAGAGGTCAGGATGGGGATTTGGGGTAGGGAAAACGGCCGGCAGAAGACAGCACCTCTCGCACGGGGCTAGAGCTAGCATTTCTCCAGGCCTCTGTGAAGTCACAAAAAGAGAAAAACACAGACACACACAATTTTTGAAAGTATAATCACAATGTCACAAAATACCAGGTGTGGGATGGGACACATGGCAACTGGGGAGGAGGGTGTAGCTATGCCTGTGCATCCCATTTCCTCTGCCCAGACCGTGGGTCCATCCTCTAACGACCTGAAGCCTGGGTGGCAGCAGGCAACAAACTCTGCATCCTGCCTTTCAAGTGAACAACATGTGCTCCAAATGTCGCCTCTGGGGAACCCAGCCTAATACAGCTCCCCCAGCCCTCTGCACTCCTCAGCTGCCTCCTGGATTTCAGGCTGGTGCCTACAGCTCGAGGCCCCCTGCCCAGCACGGGAGTCTCTCTCATGCTCTTCTTCGGGGCATTGACACCGACCCACTGTAAAAGGGCATATCTGCTTGGGGGCAGCAAGTGCCACACCTGTGCTTTGGGGTGTCCCCTAACAGATCCAAGTTACACTTTGTGATAGATAACAGAGTGACTTTTTTGGACATGCCAGTATTGTGTTTTGGATTACTGCCTTCCAAACATAGTTTTTAATAAATAAATTTGCTTACTTAAATAAAACATGGCTGTCTAAAAACTTCCACATCGACATATAAACATATTGCAGGTATATCCATGCAACAGAGTTTTGCAGCAATAAAAAAAGAAATGAATTACTGAGAATTACTAATTCAAGCACCTACACAGAACAACCTTAAAGGCATTTTGCTTGGTGGGAAAAAGCCAGACTCAGAATATATTCCATAATTCCATTTATATGAAGGAAAAACTCACCTAAGGTGGAAAAAAAAAAAAAAAAAACAGTTGCAGGTGAGAACAGGGGTAAACTAGAGGGATTCTAAGGGAATTCTTCTGGAGTGAAGGAAATATTCTATTATCTTGATGGGAGGGCGGTTACACAGGCATATGTAATTATCAAAACTCAAAACGTACACTTACTATATACACCTCTCCCCAAGTGAGGAAGGAAGGATCCATTCCCCTGGCAACCGACAAGTTGACGGGGTGAGGCTTGGAGCCCAGCCACGGCGGCGTAGCACTCTTCATAGCCAAGGACCTAATAAATACTCGAGGAGCCCATAAATGAGTTAACTCCAATGGCCCCACATAATTTACTTCTAATAGATCGCTACCATTCTTTCCACAATGTTCCCATTAGCTATTATTTTTCCTTTGCCCTCCACTATAAATATTATCTTAAGTTCTATCTCACAAGAGACAAGCGTCCACTAACTCCCCGGAGGTTTTGAAAAAATTAGAACCCGGAGCCCGATTTACAGCACCACAGGCAGCCAGCGGTCATACAAAGCCGTATGAAATCATTAGTGTCCCAGCTGCCACCCCGGCATGCATCTGACCTCTGATGTACTAATGAGTGGCCCATGCAGCTTCCAGCAGCAAATAAAAGAGATTTGTTCCAACACTGAGATCACTGCCCACGTAAATTATAGATTTTTAAACCAGATATGAGAAGACAGATTCAGACATAGATTCACAGTTTTCCCGTTGCTTCCAAAGTTGCAAAAGTAAGGTACGGTTTTAATCTCTTGTGTTCCGGACAAGAATCAGTGGTACTTCTGGGCTTTTTTTTAAATGGCCAGACTCTGTAGGTGGCCATGTAACTCAGTCCTTCCCTCTTAAACAGTGGGCAACATTGTACACCTGACACCCTTTCACTCCCTAAATAAGTCAACTAGGTTTCAATTGCCTGTGTAGCCAAGATTCTGTAGACAGGTGGATTTTTTTAAGCAAAGGAAGGCACTCACCACCTGGGAAAAACTTTCTTGAGAAGCAGAAACAAAAACTCAGGTGAGAATAAACTAGTAACAAAACAGTCTGTAAATATACTAGCCACGATTTTCTACCCTAAACACAACATAATAAAACTTTTCCCTTCTCTCCCCATCCTAGCAAGTTTGATCACTGTATGTAGTTGGACACTTACATTACTCAGTTGCCTTCTGTCTTGATTGGGGTTTAATCCAGAGTTGTTCACAGGTAGGAATTATTTTATATTGGGAAAGAACTAACCCCAGGAAGCAGTGGATGGCATACATGGCCTCTGAGAATTCTCCTAATGCCAGGAAGTGCCCAGAAAGCGGGGGGGGGGGGGGTGGTGGTGGGTGCTGGGGTGTGTCTGTGAAGTAATGGGGACTTGTCTCCAAACCCCAAGCCTAGGCTCTTCTGTGGCGCTCCGCAAAACTGCATCTATCAAGGAGGGCATTAAAGACAGACAGAAGCCAGATGTACTCTTAAATTGCAGTACCTCCTCTTTCTACCTGACATTCCAGAAATAAGCAGAGCTTTGTCAACAGCTTCCTGTGTAAGAGGCAAAATGAGCATAAGCAAAACCAAAATCTCTCGTGCAGAAGCTGGGGGCAAAAGAAAGGTCTTTTAATCTTAAGCCCTTTTCAAGTTAGCATTTTGTTAGGAAATCAATTTAACACCCCCCCCTACACACACACACTCTCCAACAATAGGAAACCTAATCCCGTGAACACCACCACAAAAATGCCAGAGGGCCAGCAGTGCAGCAGACCCCAGGCCAGGCCACCTGCTTTAAAAAGCTTCCCTGAGATGGAAGCCACCTCTCCATGTCCCCATGCAGGGCGTAACCTGAAAAACAGGGGCCCCAGGGCTGGTTCTGTGATATGGGCAGGTATGGCTCCTCCTACCCACTCCTAATGTCTGAAGTGTAGAGGGCAATGGTGACCTTCTCTTAGTAACCATTGATGGCCTAGGGGATCCTAGGCAGAGAATGGGAAGAAGAGGGCAGATGAAATAAGACATAAAAGGTAAGATATTTCAGATTAAGAACAGTGAACACTTACAAGCCTTTTTAAAGAAGGGTGTGAAGAGGAGGAACACAGCTTACAAAAGGGGGGGGGGCAGGATAAGGAGTCGAGACAAACCAGCAGAAACTAGCCCAACAGGGAAAAGAACTGGGAGGCAGAGAAGCTGGATTCCAGTCTTAAAAGTGGTGTGACCTGGGGAAGAAGGGCCCAACCTGTGCTGGAATCACCAGGGGATAAATAAGCCCAACTGCAAAGGATCAATTCAGCTGCCAAACCAGGAACCGTCGTGGGGCCCTGCTGAGGCCAGAAACAAAGCCCTAGTCTCTCGGAGTTCGCCATCCTGCTTCCCACCAGTGTGCACAACTCTTCAACAGCTGCTCTATGAAGAAGCAGTAATTACAGCAGGGTTTAAGCAAAGACAGAGTGAAATGCCCCCTGGAAAGTCAGGGAACCCCAACACCCAGGCCTGTGGGATTTCAGGCAGGGAGATGCCAACAAACTGATAAGACAGAATTAGAAAAAAGACCGATATCTGGGGGCGTTGGAGGTAAAACTGCTGGAATCAAACCCCTCTTTAGAGTAAGTCTCAAATATGGACCTTTCTCAGAAATCCTACCTCATTCCAACAAATGAAGCTTGTTGTTCAAGCGAAGGACCTCTTCAAACTACCTGTGTACTCTTCAACAGAACGTGGGAACAGGCAACTCACTGCCCCAACACCACAGGCAAGGCAATCCGAGCCCCCAAACTTCTGCCCTATAAAGGCAGTAAGGGACAGAACCTTCCCCCCAATCCCACACACAAACCCTCATCAGATACCCAAGCATAAACTTCAAAAAGATGTGAGAAACCAGACCTGCCAGGATGGGAAAAAGAAAATTCACTCTGAGCTGGTGAAACAATCAGATGGTATCAGTTATGTGATCTAAGGTGTCAGGAGGAAAATAAAGGGAATAGTCTTTAAATTGGTCTTTATGTGGATCCTGAAATTCCTGCCTTGCTCCATCTGGCCCTGTGTTGGTGGAAAAGTCACCCTTATTTTGGCTCTCAGCTCAGTAAGAAAAAGGTGAGATAAAGGCAAGAGAAATCTAAGTGTTAATATCTGGTGCTGAACTGGTTCTGGCCCCAAGTGGCTTTTCCTTAGTCTTTCTACAATATTCACCCCACTGCTCAGCTAGCTGAGCCTCTTGGCCCTCCAGGGAGATCTCTCCTGGGCCTTAGACTTCATCTGTTTTAGAGACAGCTCTTTTAACTTGGTCTGCACCCAAGCTGTAGTTTCTGAGGGAACAATACCTTATCAAGTATGCTGTGTTCACTGCTAATGTTTTAAACTATTTACATCGGATTTAAAGCTGTCAGCCAACAGCCCTGAGAGATTTAAAAAAAAAAACAACTGGAGAAGCTTCCAGTCTTTTAAAGGTCTTGGTTGGTCAGTCCGGGGAAGTCTAGTTCGCTTGTATTGCCTAGGCATAATTATTAACAGCACCTCCTTTCACTCTCAAAAACGGCCCGGTTTGGAAAATATACTGCATGTCACGCCCGCTTGAGAGGATCAGAAAGACAAATGGGGATTTAACCAAAATACAGTTGCCTTTAGAACAACAAGGGTTTGAATCTCCAGGGTCCACTTACATGTGGATTTCTTTTTCTGCCTCTGCCACCCCTGAGAGAGCAAGAGCAATCTCTTCTCTTCCTCCTCCTCCTACTCAATGTGAAGACAAGGAAGACTTTCGGTACTAAAAATCTTCTCTTCCTTATGGGTTTCTTAACATTTGTTTTTCTCTAGCTTACTTGACTGTAAGAATACAGTATATAATACATATAACATGCGAAGTGTGTTAATGGTCTGTTTGATATTGGCAAGGCTTCTGGTCAACAGTAGGCTATGAGTAGCTAAGTTCTGGGGAGTCAGAAGTTATACAAGAATTTGATTGCATGGTGTGGTGCCCCTAACCCCTACACTGTTCAAGGGTCACTGTACATGAGGCCGGGTAGGAAAAAACACTTAAAAATGGCCAGGAAAGTTATGCAAAATGACTCCCCCTTCAACCAGAACTTCAAGGCCCCAGCAGTATGCCCTTGGGGTTTAGCAGGTAAATCCTAAATGGCTTTCTAGAGAATGGGACAGACCCAGGAGGACTGAGGTATAAAATTTATAAATCCTGTTAAAAGAACAGCTTGAACAAAGAAGCCCGTAGGTCCTGGCCAAAGTGTAGGGGTTAGAATGGGGAGTTAAAATTGAGGAAATGGGGGGTCCAGGGCAAGCTTCTGAGCAGGAATGTGTGGTGGTAGCGGGGTGACCTTGAGGGGACAGAGATGACAATGACTGTTTCAGTCATCTTGACATGCAAGAAGGTCAGGGCACAATTTTGGGCCAGCTTGTGTTGAGGAATCAGAAAACTTGGGTTCAGGGCCGGGCGCCGTGGCTCACGCCTGTAATCCTAGCACTCTGGGAGGCCGAGGCGGGCGGATTGTTTGAGCTCAGGAGTTCGAAACCAGCCTGAGTAAGAGCGAGACCCCGTCTCTACTAAAATTGGAAAGAAATTAATTGGACAACTAAAAATATATAGAAAAAATTAGCCAGGCATGGTGGCGCATGCCTATAGTCCCAGCTACTTGGGAGGCTGAGGCAGGAGGATCGCTTGAGGCCAGGAGTTTGAGGTTGCTGTGAGCTAGGATGACGCTACAGCACTCTAGCCTGGGCAACATGGTGAGACTCTGTCTCAAAAAAAAAAAAAAGAAAAGAAAACTTGGGTTCAAATATCGATGAGGTTCTTCTCCAGCTCTTTTGGGTAAGTTGGCTCCCTGCTTCCACCCATAAAATGCGGACAATAATAAACTTACTCTCACGAGTGGTGGTGAAGAATTCACACTAAGAGAAAGTACATGAAATCCAAATGTTGACGGCACAAAGGATCCCAACAGAAAGGAGCTGGGTGGTGGCCAGCCTGGTAAGTGGCAAGGCAGGTCAAATCAAACTGTGTTCCCAGGATAGGACAGGTAACAAGCCGTTAAGGTAATCCTGGCCAGAGTTCTCCAAGGTTACTTTGTTTGCCCATTGAAAAGAATGTTGAAGGTTCCATAAATAAGATTGGGTAAAAGTATGCTGAATGACAACCTCCAACCTGTACATGTACCAGCTTCTTCTGCGGGCCACAGTGCCTGCCCACGAGGCCAGTGACTCTACCCCTCTACTCACATCTAGTCAGAACAGCTTTTCACCCCTCACAGATGTCGTGTTTTTAACATAAATTCTAGTACATGCACATTTCATTATTGCCCCGTGCTTGGACTATGATGTCTTCTCCCTCAAGATGGTTACAGTCCTACAGAAGGGACAACTGAGTATGGCCCACAATTACAGGACTGGGGTAGAAAACAAGATGACACTGGGCCTGGGGTATAATCTCAGAAGACATCCTGAAAGAGAGTAAGTCTACTCTTAAAAGTGTAAATAGGAATGGCTGGGGAGAAAGTTCTAGATAAGGAAGACTATTAGGGGGGAAAGCAAGGTAACTTTTTGCTCTGCCTGCCCACATCTGCACCACCGCTGAACTCCAGGCCCTGCTCAGGATGGAGCCTGCAGGAGATGCCGGCTACCCCACCTTTGGGCATCTCTTTTGTGTGTGTGTGTGTGCTGTGTTGTCTCGCGTTGTTTTAGAAACGATTCAGAAGCAGCTAATTAGCACTATGGGGTACTCCTCTCCTCCCCACTTGAATCATACTCAGCTTATACTAGGTGAGATCATTCATTCTCTCTCCCTCTTAGCTGGGGGCTCCCCGCTGTGTTCTCCAAAACTACTATCTCTGAATCTAAACCTTCCCTTTGGGACAAGTAAGTCCCTCTGGGGAATACACTCTTTTTCCCACAGACATTCCTGAGCAAGCCACCATTTCCACACGCCAGCAGGCCTAGGTCTTGGGTCTCCCGCTGCCCTACAGTCTCTTCCCTGTGTAGCAGCCAGAGAGAAGCAAGCCTTTTAAGAGGTCAAAGATCGCACCACACCCCTCCTTCACACCCTCCAGTGGCTCCCCATTTCACTCCAGAAGGCCGGTCTGCCCGCAGCGTTTGGCTGGGCCATCTGGGACTCCCTTCTGTTCCCTCTGCCTGGGAAGTCTACCCACTGCAGCTGCCCATACCTAAAGGGCCGGCTCTTCATTCACGTAGCCGTATCACTTCTTCAGAGACACTTTTTCCCCTACTTCCCCCTGGCTTCCGTTCCCATACCTGGCTCAGTTTCCTTACAGCACTGTTCACTCCCTGAAAGCATGTATCTAGCTGCTTGTTCATGTCTGTCTGCTCACTAGAATTTAGGTACAGTAGTCTCCCCTTATCCCACCCCCAGTGGATGCCTGGAACCACAGACAGTACCAAGCCCTATATGTATACTGTTTTCCCTAGACATACACACCTATGATAAATGATTAACAATAACGAAATCGAACAATTATAACAATAAACTATAAAATAAGTTACGTGAATATAGTGAGTGCCTCTCTCAAAGTATCTTGTTGTACTGTACTCGCCTATTTTCCACCCAGGCTGAATGCAGGAAAGGGGTCCACTCAGTACTGCAAAGGCTGGGACACACAGACCCTGGACAGATATTTGAACAAACAGAATGAAGGAGAAAATGGTTTCCACAATAGCTATTTAAGTAGGTGGTTAGCACCGTATCCCACCAGAATAAAACTGTGGCCAGCAAAGAGACAACGTTTCATTGCTCTATCAGCAGGTCTATAGCAAATCTGCAGAGTGATGGATGAATTGAGAAGTTCTAGGTACCTGTTAGATCTTGTTTAACCACCTCACTACCTCACTGCCCTGTTACATCCCCTCAAAAAAGCAAAACAAAACACATAAGTGAAGGGGCAAGAGGAAGGAGACTGGGTGGGGGATTTGATAGAAAAATGTGTTCCACAGCGTGCAGTTCATAGAAATTTAGGCTATGTTAAGGAAATCCAGTTTCTATCATTGAGAGATGGCATCTGGGTCAATTTATGTACTTTTCCTAGAAAAGCCATTTATGGCCAATTGAAGATGGCTGCACTTTTTTTTTTTTTTTGCTACTCCTCCAATCAAAACATGGACTCTTTACCCTCCCTTTGAATCTGGGCTGGCCTGGCAACATGCCTCGTCCAGTCGAACGTGGAAGGAACCATGCTGTGTTAACTTCCAAGTGGGACAGCGTTCATCTGTTGAGAACATTCAGTCTCAGAACCCAGCAGCCACGCTTGGAGAAGTCCAAGCCACAGAGAAGACCCAGGCACTCTAGCTGACAGCACCCGCCGGACCACTAGCCAGGTAAGACAGACACCTTAGACCTTCAAAGCCCAACCAACAAGAAGTAGGGCAGAAGCCTCAGAAGTCCAGTCAGTCTGCAGAATATAAGAAACGATTGATAAAACACCATTTTTACCCATTAAAGAACATAAAACAGAGCTTTCGGGGAACTGGAACTGATGGCTAAAATAGCCTCAGCCAGATAATGCCTTATTTCCTCCTGAGTACAGCCTAGGATACTCACAGTTCCTTCCTAGCCCTGCCCACAGCGAATTCCATCAAAATTTGATTCAAGTATTCCATGCAAGAGGGGGTGGAGGAGGGGCGGGGGAGGGGGAGAGAGCGCGCGCACACACACATGCACACGCACACCTTGGTGGTCAGGCAGTAGCCACAGCCAGCCAGAGAAAAATGCAGGTTCCCAAAACCCAAGAGAGCTGGTCACAACCTCTCAGAGCCTCAGCAGCCTAAGCAATGTCTAGAAGTGTCTTTCTGTGTCTGTATCTATGAATCAGGTGCCTCTCCAGAAATATATGAGAATGTAACAGAGAAGAAAACTATTAAAATGGGAGTGTAAATGCGTAGTAAATCTCCAAAGGGGCCAATACCAAGACTTCCTTCTGCGGGTCCCCCTCTGGGACACTCTCCTACACACTTTCACCAAAACCAAACTCCAGACTTGACAAGCCGATCGATCCTCGGTCCAGAGCTACACCTCTTATTCTCACCATTGGCGCAATATGAGCCCACCAAAAACTTCTAACCTCCATTTCTCCTCAGGAAAAAAAAAAAGAGAGAGAGGGAGGGCATCCCTCCTCCAGTAAACAAGAATCCTTACAAGCTACAAGATTTATCTTTGTATGTTCGGGCCATCTGGCTAGGAATAAAACACTTCCTTAAAAATATAGACGATTGGGCCGGGCGTGGTGGCTCATGCTTGTAATCCTAGCTCTCTGGGAGGCCGAGGCGGGAGGATCGTTTAAGCTCAGGAGTTCGAAACCAGCCTGAGCAAGAGCGAGACCCCCGTCCTCTACTAAAATTGGAAAGAAATTAATTGGACAACTAAAAATATATAGAAAAAATGAGCCGAGCATGGTGGCGCATGCCTGTAGTCCCAGCTACTC
>CAUYSK010085076.1:0-19923 GCA_963575035.1 Avahi laniger | reverse complement strand
CAGACTGCAGTAATTTATTACAGTAGCCACAGGACACTAATATGCTGGCTAGCCTCATGAATCAGTCAGGCAGGGACATGGACATTCAGGAGCCTAGAATTCTAGATCTGTGGGGAAGGTGTGGAAGGCTCCAACAGCAAGGCAGAGGCTCAGGGAAAGTGTCCTGGCCCCAGAGGCTGTTTCCTGCATAGGAAATACAGCAAACAGAGCTTGGTTCAGGCAAGCATTGATATTTGGAAATTTGGAATTGTAGCAGTAATTCAGGTGGCAGAAAAAGACCTAGTGAGGTGGGTATCAATATTAGTTGTGATTAGTTAATTATAAGTATTAATAGGGAAAAAAATTAATTGAGAACTCACCGTTGCCAGGCTTTGAACTACCATTATCAAGTAGTTTCATTTATCTCATTTTATAGATGAACTGAAATTCGATGAGATTAAATAAGTTATCCAAGATCACATAAATAATAAGTGCAAAGCCAGGATTCAAATTCCAGTTTGTCTGACTCCTACTCTAGGTTTTTCACTATTATACTACATGTTCCCACTCTGCTTTGCTACGCCTTGTCATGACTGCAATCACTGGCAGCAAGGTCCAAGCCCAGTGGGCCACATGCTGATGGGAACTGGACTGTTTCAAGGCTCTGTCCAGTTCTGGGTGAACAGCCAGACCCATCGAAGAGGGAGGACAATGCAGTGGAAGAGAAATGAGTGCAACGCTGAAGGTAAGCTACGTTCAAATTCAGACTCGGCACTGGTTGGCCATCTAATCTCTCTTCCACTTCCTCATCTTTATAACGTGAGCAATGACATCTATCCCACAGATCAGTCCATGAGAAGATATATGAGAAAAAAATGCTCGATTCAGTATCTAACAGGAAAAACGGCTTCCCGTTACCTGATAGGGTTTGAAGAAAACTGGACAAAAGAATAACAGGCACTGTTATTGGCTGGTATAAACTACGTTATAAACAGTTTCATGCTCTATTTTTGAAGTAATTGTTGAGTTTAATTAAAACTATAGAAAATGAGAGGTGGTTTGGTTTGGTGAAATGGTCACTCAATTAGAAATTCAATTCCCTAAAAGCCCTAGGTTTCCTGTCTGCACAATTAATGCCAATAGAATTAAAAAAAAAAACACTTGGATTGCATCCAAAGAAAGCCATAATTATTTATTACAAGTATAAATAAATATCCTAAAAGTTGACCTGTATTCTGACATTCAACATATATTAGGCTGCATTTGATGTAATTATGATAGATCTCCTTTATAAAACTTTTGGGGTACAAGATGTGGAACCAACCTTTTGGGGTGCATCAGTATTTCAGGCAGAGCTTCTTATTCACAAGTACAGATATGTTCATTTCAAAGAAATTATTTGATGATCTAAAAAATATTAAATATAAAGCAATTTCAGTTGAATTATTTCAGCTGAAAATTACAGACGCAGTTGATTTAAAATATAGCCTCTTTGGGATTGAAGAAAGAAGAATTTAGTAATTTTTTCCAAAAAAGAAAACAGGAGCAATAATGAAAAATGTATACACTGGGTGGGGGGAGAATCAATGAATAGATTCTTCAGATAGAATGATTTAATAGATCACTCAAAAATAAAGGCTTCATAAAATCCTTCATTTGGCTTAACTGTACTTATTCTCATACATTCTCAAGTTTTAAATGATCACTTAACTTTCAAAAAAAAAAGATACTCTTTGGATAAGCTGTACATGTTTCAGAAGCAAAGGTGATACCCAGCCCTAGTAAGACATGTTCTTTGAATGATTTTTATTTTAGTACTGACAATGTTTTCTGATAAGTGTGAATTCTCTCTCATACTACCCTTACAACTGGCAGCACACATTTACAAATTGCTGCCTTTGATTACCAAGGCCGTCAGAAGCATAAAGCTAGAACAAAGCATAGCTGTATCCACTCGCGTGAGATCAAATCCATGACCCTAACCTCATTAGCACTGTTTTCCAGCCAATGGACAAAGCTATAGTGAACACCTTCCTCTGGGAGGAATTGTCAGAGCTGACACTTATTTTGAAGGCCTCAAAAATCCTTTTGAAAGAACAAAATGAGAACAAATAATGATCCAGTCCTTATAATGTGAATTTTAGATTTATATTTCAGTCACTGGTTGATCCAGGTTAGCAAAAGAAGAATGGTAATAGTCTTATTTTTATATTTGGATGTATCGTGAGTATCAGATTTTTAGGAATATGAATGATTCAGCTTTGTAGTACTTCTTGAGAACAGATAAAATATCATGTGGCCAGGTGAGAGAGTGTAATAAAAGGGACCAGAATGGTTCATTTGTATATCAGAAGATCTATTTGTAATTATTTTAAGTAATTACAGGCTCTATCTCTTAGCATATAAGTGACAAAAATCATAGTTATCCCGTGTAAAAAGTTTTGAAAATAATTCATAAACAAAGACACACCTTGCATCAAATGAGTCCCATCCAAAGATACACTATAGACTTGATTAAATTCATATGACTTACTAAGACCAGGACTGAGAGCCTGAAAATATTCCATTTGTTCTGAAAATATAAGATTCTTGAATGCAGAGAGAGCTTTTTCAAATGTATTGTCTATCACTTTGTCTTTGTACCAGAAGCAAATTATTTTTTTAAGTGCTAATTGGCAGTTCTGTAAAGATTCCACAGCGCCCCACACTAATTGCATCACCTACAGAATTCTCAGTTGGACTCCATTTCCAACCTGTACAGTCAGGAAGTGTAACAAGAAAATGTATGCTCAAAGTTCTCAACGAAGGGGAAATTACTTTATAGTCTGCTATAAACATGTGGAGATAGCTGAAAGTTATTTCTTTTCACTCATTAGGGATGGTCTAACTTGGCTAATCTACACTGTGTTTAAATTATATAGCTGCTTTTCCAAATTTTTAGAATAAGTGCTATATTTTTGGCCCACATGCTGAATATTTGAAATAGTTTGAACCAATATACGTGGTACCATGGCTTGTTTATAGTACAGTTGATTAAATTGCCCCACTCAACATTTTCACATGGTTTTTTTCCCTCATGAATTATTCTAATCAGTGTAAAAGTTATGTATGCTGAAGGAATTGTGTGTGTGACAGTTGATTGTTGGCTCCAAACAGTTGATCAAAAAAGTAATTTTAAATTGGAGGAAGTTGTTAGTAGGGTTGAGAAACCGGTGTGCTATAAAACCAGGGTACAGTTGGGAAAGAAACAGTTATAGCCATTACATATTTCATTTTGTGGTTCTGCCAATTAGTAACTATAAGCTACAGAAAGATAATTTCTTCATGTCTCAGATTTCTTATCTGTCAAATGGGCTCATATTTCCATTATTCATGTGAAAATTGCCAATCCTATAGGTCAAAAGTTGTTAAATATCAGAAATTTCATATAATTCATTTCAATAATAGTATCCATATCAAAGGATTATTGCAAGGATTAAATCAATTAATGCAGGCAAAACACTCAACACAATAACTGGAGCATATTAAGAACATACATGATAAATGTTAATAAATTTTGAAATTATAATTATTACTATTTTTAAGCCTTGGTTTATGTGAAGAGAAGTATACAGTATACAATATATTGGCAATTTTTATTTCAATGCGATGCTTACATGCTATCTCACTTTTTACTGGTGGTACTAGGTGAGAAATGACTAAACAGTAACCCAGACTGAGTCAGGGCCACCTCTTACCCTCCTTACACTATAAGGGTGGAGTGTCTAATTCAAGAGAGGACGGTCCAGAAACAAAGCCAAGGACAAACAGGCAATGAGTGTATGTGCCAATGGTTGAGTGTGGGAATCATTATTTCATTCCAGAAGCTGGTCACTAAAGCCAAGGTTAGAAAATTCAATTAACACAGCCAAGTGTGGCCCAAAAGCCAAGTTAGTCGGGTCATAGAGGGAAGAGTGAGCCAGGAAAGACTCCAAAGCCACAGGAACAGGATAGAACGGATAGCCTCCAACTGACAATGTTGCTGATAAAGCTCCAGCCCTGTGACAGGAGGATTCTGAGCCACCTCACAGCACCCCAAGTCACAAAGGGATGGCCACTTGAGGAATTTCTTTTGTCTTTGGATCCACCAGTTCATGGAAGCTGCCTGGATAATTGATAGTCTTAATGCTGTAATGATGTTTAATCTGTGGCGACAAGCGCACTCTTTCTGTTAGAGTTCCTATAAGATGTCATCTCCCTAGAGAAAGACAGATGAAGTCAGGGTATGAATCTGATAAATTTTCCTGCTGTTCAATCGAAAAATCACAGCACCTTCTAAGAAAATTGCCATGAGCCTCACAATATCCCCAAAGCTCTAGTTCCTCCACAAATCATTCACCCAGTATGTTTCAAATAAAATAAGATAATTTGCTCCTCATATATATTTTCCAGGCTCATCATGAAGTCACTTCAAAGTTTAGAAGATAACTAAAATAAATGTCAAACATCTCTTGACTTAATTTTAATATAATTCAATTATAATAAACACCTATCAATAATTAACACCTATCAATAGCACATATAAATAATTTTTCATACTATACTAGATGCATTGGATATTCTAGTTACATATGTATTGCATATGCTCATATAGCTAGGATAAAATATTCTATTTAATGCTAAAAAATAGCTGATTTATAAGCTAACCAACAATATATAATATTATATTTAGAACAGCATCTTGTAATGTGAGGCTTTCAATTCTCTGTTGTTCATAGGGGTAGGCCCCAGGACATCTTTTGGTGGGAATAGCAATATTACAATGAAGACTATCCGTGTTCCTGTTCTATTTAATCCCACATTAGTGCATGGTATTTTATACCAACTAATTAAAAGGCAGTTATTTTGAATGATACAATGAAGATAGCTTAAGTTTTGAGGCCCAAACTTGACTCTGCCAATTAGTATTTCTGTGACTAGGAAAGCCATTGAATACTCCAGGTCTGGATTTCTACCCCTATAAATAAAGAACAAAAAAAACTTACCTGTGGGTGTGGGAAGTTTTGAGAACTACATGAGAACTAAAGCAACCACCACAGTCTGTAGAACAAAGATGTACCCAGTAGATGTTAGTTTTCTTTCACTTTTTACTTAATTCACAAATCCCATCAAGGGGAATTGGTTTGTAGGAAGCAATGTCAATGTAATTAGAATTAACATTCTTACAGTAACTCTGGTAATAATAATAATAATAAAAACTGCCCTCTGTATAATCCTATAAGATTTATTTAATAATAATATTTATTCCTCATAAAAATTATGTTGTCTTCATCTTACCATTGAAAAAATATTGAAGCTCAGAGGGCTTGTGGTGATCTGCCTATGATTATATGGTCCGTTAACAGCACACTTTGGAATTGAATCCAACCTTATGACTTCAAGTATGGTGATACTGGAATCTAATCTCTTCAGAGAGGCTTATCCTGACAAAATGCCTTAAAATCTCATACCAGGAGAAATTGTTGTCTTACCAATCATCACTCTACTAGGCAAAAATAAAATAATCATTATAAAATATTAATGCATTATAATAATATAGAAAGTGATAAATACTTGGGATATGGTAGAGAACTCTCAGGCTGACCCCTGATGTCTTAGCTGTACTTACTCTGCTTCCGAACACCTATATTGCTAGATGGCTTTCCATTATGAACAAGCTATGCTCACCCACCAGTACACTAAGCCTTGGAAAAGGACTTTTTCATTCAGTTAATTGACCTTCTTCCAACCAGACATAGATTCAGTGAAGAAGGGCCTTGGGAGAATCCAGTCACAATTTGTCAATTATTAACTTCCTTTTTGTGTACAAAGAAGAGAATAGATCCTGTTATATAACATAAATTCTCAAGGACCAATTCAATTGGAAATTTTAAATCCGAGATGTATTTTGAGTTGGTTACCATTATGTTTTATAGAGTAAAGAAACAAACAAATTGCTAGGCAATTGTTAAAATTACTGATTCCTTGTTTGTTTGGATTTTTACCTGATACACCGGTTTTATCTTTGCTGGTCCTTGACTTCAAATTTTTCATTGTGACAATATTTTGTGTTTTGAATATAACCGTGTGTTATTACTGAAAAGAAAACTGAGACAAAAAAGGCATGAAATTCTTCTCTGCTTTTTCTTTGGATATAAAGATTATTTGAGGAGGAATGGAGCCAGTGGGGAGTAGAGGAATAACAATACAGTTTGTAAATGTTAGGATTGGCTAGTTTTCCTGAAACTCCCTAGTTGTGTATGAATGGATATTAATGTCAAAAGAAAAAGAAAAAAATACCTGTCTTCTAGCTATTGCCACCATAGGACAAAATACTTACACATTAGGCTTTAAAAGGCAAAGTATAAACATAAATTGTGAGGATCTATCCTTGCTTAACATAATAAGGTCAAAATCCTTTTATGTTTCCAAGCATCATTATTCATCAGTTTGTTTATATAGACAATACAGTCTTTTCAGAAGTCATTACATCTTTTGGTAACTATAAAGCTTTTCCAAGGATGGCTCCATCTTCTACATAACATATCAAACTACACCAACTGCTACACCTACTGGCAGTGGTGAAATTGCAGGGGTCGCCTCCTGTCTTTCTTGTCAAGCCTACATCAGTGCTTTGAGGAAATAAACTAGGTTAAAAAAGGTCTGGCAATGTTCTTGTTTCTTTGAACAGAAAAGTAATCTACATATCACTGTCATCCAGTAGGTACCTATGAAGATGTCAGGAGGCAGGTCATTTCTCTCTGCTGAAGTGCTTTTTCTTTTATTACCAGCCCTATAACAAGATTATTGAAATGATTCAACAATAGTCATGTCACAGCTATAGATACTTGCTGAAAGTAAATAATAAAAGCATTTTATCTGAATGGCTGTCATTTTCCTGTTGAGGAATATATTTGTTACATAAGTACATTTGTATGCAAGTCTGCCTTATGTGAACTGCTCTAATTTGGTTATCCTGATAGGTTCCATCGTAGCTTCTTCTAACTATATTAGCAGAGAGATGGAGGTCGGTCATTTTCAAACTATAATTTGCAGTTACTACAGTCAAAGGGATTGCAACAAGATTGTAACCTAGTAAGAATGCATTTTAAGGAAACTACTGGAGAGCATTTGAGCACCACGCCGTAATTCGGCATTTGAGTTCACCTTAAGCAAAACTCCATTAGAAAAAGGAAACAAAGTCACTGCATTAAGACTTAAAAGTTAGTAAAAATGTATAGTTAGCTCAAAGTTAGAAAGTTAATCTCTTTTATATATAATTGGTCTTCTACATTGTATGAAGGCTGGGTCACTTTTAAGTAAAGTAATATTTGTAGTTTTATTTTTAGTTTTCTTAAATATCATTTTTATTATTATAATTTTAAGCAACAGGGACTCAAGGATTGTTAACGATTTTATATTTGTCTATTTTATTCCCACTAAGAAACCAAGCATTTTATAGAGATTTAACAAAACTATCATTTTCCTTTTATTTCAAGTAAATAATATTATCTGATCATGACTACCAAGACTTGTTTAAAAAAATATTATCAGAAACGAGTACCTATATTGACTTGCTAAAGACAGAGAAAGAAGGTTGTGTGTATGTATGATCAATTTGCCATATTCTACAAATGCTTACTGAACACATCTCATGTGTCCAGGCATTTTGCTAGGTATTGGGCAAAGAGCATTGTCCCCATGGACCTTATGGTCTTTCTGGAAAGAGAGACATAAAACAAGCAATTACAATGAAATGTGCTGTGTGTTAGTGAGATATCCAATGTTTTCTAAGATTGGATGGCTACAGGTCCAGCAATCTAGAAAACCTCATGAAAGAAAAGAGGTTTAAATTCCTAACCAAAGGATGAGTGGAAGTCAGCACCATGAAGAGACAGGAAAAGAGTATGTCAGAATAAAACAACATCTGCCTAAATTCATCCTCCAGGGAGAGAGGAAAATACAAAGAATGAAAAGAAGTTTTGTCTAGTAAGAGTGTAGAGTACACAGTGAGGAGATGTCAGAGACGAGGCTTTAGGTCTTAAAAGCTAGAGATTTATCCGATTAGTAATTAGAAGCCATTGACGCCATTGAATGACTTTCAGTAGAGTAATACTATAAAATGTGAGCGTCGGAAAGTCATTCAGTGTTAGGGACATTTTAGAAAAGAGCATGACTGGGAACATGAGAATCAGAATTCTATTGCAACAGTCTAACTGAGAACTCATGGTGGCCTGGGCCATGGAGTTGGCAACGGGCATGATTAGGATGTAGGATGGACAAGACTTGCAACATAAATAGAACAAATAATGAAGAAAGAGGAATAAAAGCCATGTTTGTTGAGGGCAACTTGGTGCATGGTGGTATGGTTTACTGGGATAGGAAAACATTGAAAGATAATCAAGACTGACAAATTCTGAAATAATAGGTGCATGACAGAAAATTAAAACTATTAATTAGCTATTTAGTTCTATATATGTATGTATTCGATATAAAAATATACAACGATACATAACTTTTTTTCAAAAAAACAAACTTCGTAATTTATTAATTACATTATTCTAAGGAAATAGAAATCTGGAATTATTAGTATATTTTCTCAAGAAAGAAATATAAAGCATTCAACAATTAAGTGGCCTTCTCAGAGTAACACAATGAATCAAAGGGCTGGTCACAGTGCAAATTGACAGCACTTTTTTTCCTTATATGGAATTCAAACTTTCAAGTGAAAATGCCATGTAGCCCTAACTTGTGTCTCCAAAAGACACACATCTTCCCTTCATGACGCTTAAGTGCTCAGCATTGCCTACAGGCCCTGTGAAGAAAATAAAAAGTGTATATACATTTCCCCTGACTTAAACTTTTCATAATTAATTATTAATTCACTTATTCATTAATTAGTGCATTAAATACATAGTTCAAACATTCACTATGGGTCAAGTCTTGGGTTTGACCTCCGCATGAGTTTACAAAATGAGAAAGATACAGTCCCTGCCTTTGAGGACCTTCTTATCTTGAAATACACAGAATCCTTATCTGTGTGCAATGCAATGTCAGTAGTTAAAGATAAAGACACACAAAGGACGATGACCAGTCTGGAGAAGGGCTCCCAGGAAAGGTGATGCTTGAATGTTCAAATCAAGCTCTAAAGATAAATAGGAATTAACCAGAAAACTAGGGAAGAAGTGTTAGGAGGTAAGCAGCACAAAGACAGAGATGAAGATATGAAATTGAAATCACCTTATGCATTTGGGGAAGTGCAAGCAGTGAAAGAACAAATAAAGTAGGGAGGGACCCTGAAGTGTGGTTTTTATTCGGGGGCAGCGGGGGGAGGAGGGAAAAGAAATTAATTTTGTCCTGGTGATCATAGGAAGTGATCAAAGTTACGTGATATGTCTAGATTTTCTAAATTGGAATATCTCTAGCAACATTGTGATTCTTAACTTCAATCTGTCTACAAGTGGGAAGACTAGTTCAAAACCATTTCAGGTGGTGGCTGTAAAGGTGCAAAAGTAGGGACAGGTTTGAGAAATATCTAGGTGTTGAAATTAGCTTGTTTTGGTGAATCACCAAACATGGAAGGGAGGACTCACAGTGGGAGGCACCTGCTATGCACTCGATGAAAGTTTCCTTCCATGACCATCAGTGTTTCCCAGGTAGTCAATGCTGCAAGTACACCGACTCTAAATCCTCAAATCGAACACATCACAAAGTTTACTGATTTATTTACTTTAAGATATTTCTTAGGTCTTTCTTTGGTTTTCCAGCTGCCACCTTCTCAGGACAAGTTTACTGCAACAATCCCTTTCTTGACTTTCTTATGTATTCCTTGATTTGGTGGGTGAATTTATTTAATTGTCCTCCTTTTAGAGTAAAATATACTTTAAGTATGTAATTAACTTATCCTAGGGAAATTCGAAGAAGAAAGAAAATATTTTCTTAGTAACTGTTTTTCTAAAATCTATGATTTTGTCATTTAATTGCCTTGAAATGATTTTACAGATGTAAAATCATTTAATATTCATGAATACACCATGGGATTAAACACATTGCCAAGAAATCATATGTGATTATAATTTCCCTTAATTTTCAAATGAATAGTTCCTGGTGATATTTTTAACCTGTCCATGGAAAACCATTTTAAATATCATTAGATACATCTTGAGTACAAAAGCCTATGAAGCATAATCAGGGATCATATTTAATATTTTCCTTGTTAAAAGAAACAATGCAATATTTGACCAATAAACAAAATTAAATTTTTCTTGTAATTTCAATTACAATAAAATTTTGTTCCTAAAAGCCATGTTCTGGACTTGATTACTAGTATTGAAGTTGATAGAACTGCAGGCTCATTGCCATTATTCCAAAGGCAAATTAACTTTCAAGAAAGTGACTTTCAATCACTTTTTTTCAACATTTCATTCTAAGTAACAAACATTCACAAGATGGAAACAATTTGAAGCATACATATGAGTGAATAGAGCTAAATTATAGACTTATTCTTTTAGTTTCCAATCCCACCTTTAAAGTATGTTTTTAAGCCTGAGTGTATAAGGCTATGAAATTTATCCGGTCTTATAAATCAAACATTTATACAAGGTGAAGTTGAATAAAGCATAATATTTGCTTCTACAAATAAATCAAAACATTGGAAGATCAAATTATTACTGTGGGCATCTATACACACATACACAAAGCATCAAAAATATGATTAATAAAGGAGATATTTCAAAATTCATGTGTAAAACAATGTTGCCTAGAAATACTGTCAAATTTCATTTTCCATAAAAATATTTTAAAAGTACATGGAAATAGAAGTATTTTCCTGTCCTGTACCATATTGTATGCAAGCATCCATCAGCTGGCTACTTTCAATGAAGAAAGAAGCTGAGTTGACAATCCTTAATGGAAAAATGTGAAGGGTAAATCTTAATGGAAAGAGAACTTCATCTGACCGGGACTCTTTTTATCCCAGTGGTGCAGTTGTTACTTTGACATTGACATTTACATGAGTTATAAACTGAAAAAGAATTTCCATAAAAACAGCTAGCTGGGTTTGTTAAGTAAAACAGGTCTTTTTACCTTCACAGTCTCATAAAGACTTACAAATAAAGAACAGTGAATGAGAAAGGAAAAAAAATCTGGTTTCCAACCTATATTCTCTTAAATGTATATATTTCATATAAGTAGAAGGTTGATCGTATCATATCCTGGTATACTTAGTAGTGATAGAGTATTTTATTTGCTTTACATTTGAAAATTTTTGTTTGTTTTTTTAACATTTTATAAACCGTGATGTTTCCACATGTAGACACAGGAGACTTGACTCCACTGAGAAGGTCTGGTTTCCATCTCTCCTGCAAAACAAAAGTGTGCTAAAGCTCTCTGGGAAATTCCAAGTCTGAGTTTGAAAATGAGAGACAGTAAAGTAACAAACATCTATTGAATATGAAAGCTTTGATGGAGTATTTTACCAGTTACTAGGAGGGTGTCTATGAAAGCAATAGAAGACACAACCCTCGCACTTAAGGAAGCTTTACACAATTTTTCACTGAAAGAAATAAATCATGGAATGCACATATCATGTTGTCCATCAAGAAATTAACTCTAAACATGTACATAGTTAAATTAAAGGAGGCTTCATTATTTATTACTGTTCTTTCATTAATCTATTTTATGTCATGCTAATTATCAAACAACTTGTACTCATTTGTTCAAGCATGTGAACATTAATGCTCATCATATATACATTCCATTATGCCCTGAAATTTGTAAACTAGAAAAGAGAACTAGTTTGAGCCAAGATTTATCTACCCTATTGGAAGGAAGAAACTACACAAAGTACATCATCTCATTTCATCCTCATCACTCCATGAGACAAGTATGATTCCTAACATTTATGAGAAAGGTTAAGGTTCAGAGAGATTAATTGAATTGTCATACTCACCTGTCATGTGGATCAATTTGACCCTACTTTTGGGTTTTTTTGTTTTGTCTTTTTTTTGTATCTGATGAAAGTAAGCTCTACTTCCATACAGAGAGGGAAAACAACCTTATAATTTCTAATACTATTAAGACAGGAAAAAGTTCTGTAAGGATAATGTTAGTTTTGAAATCAATAATAAAATTGGAAACTAAATAGTGAGATGTATTCTTCCTCTCAAAAGGATATCCATTGATATTGCAAGTAAAGATTTTCCCAAAATCTATGTACATTTTAGGTCTGGTGAACTTCTATTCATCCTTCAAAGACCAGCTCAAAGGTGACCTCCTCAGGCAGAGTTCATCATTGCTTCCATTGTGCATTTACCTCTGTTTCTACATGCCACATAGTGTTATAATTATTTGTTCACCAGTCTGTTTCTCCTATGATACTTTGAGTTTCACAGAGTTTATATTTTCCTTTTGTCCCAACACTTGGAACATAGTGGGATTTTATAAAGGTATATGTGCTGCACATATTGATAAATGATTTTATACATTAATAATCTGGAATTTTAATGTTTGCTAGTTATCAGAAAAAATATCCTGAATAAATTTTTTAAAGCTCCCATTCTTTTTGGTAGGTGGATTATTTCATCCTAATATACCTTAGGATTTTTTGCAATCTTTGTGAAAATGCCTCTATTCTTTAATGTCATCATATCTCAAAATTTCACCAACACTCTATTTAACTTTACAATACATTGTTGATACAATTTCTCCAAAATTTATATAATTCTATTTTCATACTATGTGCCTATGGACAACATTGACAGACTTTTTTTTCCTCGTGTTTCTTGGTTCTAAGATAAAATTGACGTGAAAAAATGCAACGAATTAAGATCTGTGTCATTTCTCTCACTCTTTCCATAAAATGGAGGAGAAAACAAGGTCTATTATGAATTCCCTGTACTATCTACCTTTTTTTTTTAATTTTGCAAGTGTTTCAAATATGAGGAAATTGCTTTAAAGAACAAACATATAGGGGGAAAAAGCAAATGTGTGGAAAAATAAGAGTCTCAGTCTGCAGCAGTATTCTCCAACAAACCCTGTTTTCTTTATTTCCATATTAAACAAAAGAGCTAGTCATATGTAAGTTAATAAAGTGAACACAAGGGAGATGTACCTCCAAATTAGAGCCAGACGGTGAATAACATAGCAGGAATGTACTTAAAACCCGGTACCAGCTCGTGACAAGGTCTGTTCTCTGTCTTAGCCCTCGACTTTTGGAAAAGCTTCAGGAGCTATGAGAAAAACTTTCAACCTGACAAACACTCCAGGGCTGGGAAAGGCTCCTGTTTTAATTCAGCCCAGATGTGATCCTTAATGAAAGCATTATGGTTTTGCAGCTGCAGTAGATGGTACAAGCATTTTAAAAAGAATAAATTATTTAAAAAGATTTTCTCTTCTCCTCTTATAATTATGCTTGACCTGTGCTGGGGTAAAATCTTAAGATAGATTATAAACTGATTTATGATTCCTCGCTTTTTACAATCTGAATACTGTACTAAACTAGATGCAAAGGAGAGATGTGAAAACTCACTATGTATGGGCTATATAAATATGTTTATCATCCTGCCATAGAGTGCCTGATCCAATAATTCTCCAAAAGCTAAGTTTCAAGCATATATAGTATGAAAATATTACGCCAATAGAACATGATTCTAATGATACAGGCTAAATTGTTTATATGGGCATTTCTTGCTTATTCATACTTGCATTTTATTACAATTCCTGGAAGGTATGCATACATATATGTAAATATTACATTTTCTAATTTAAATTTTTAAAAACATAAACATAAAATGAATATCATTTTTAAAAGGGAAAAATAAAAGCAAGATCTTAAAGGAGAAAATCCGCAGAAATAATCTGACCTGCTACTTCAATATTTCAGAAACATAATATGCTATAACATTTAAATGTCAACCTGACTTTATCGCAACATGATAGGGAATCCTTCACTCTCTATGATTTCTGTTTTCATCAATAAAATAAAAAAAAGGATGGACACGTTTGGGGGGAAATGAGAAGTTATGATTGTTCTGAAGCAATCTTTGTTTGCCTTGTTTATTGTTTTGGAAGTGCTCTAGATTGGAAGGCATCCAGTGGGATTCTGGGAGGAGGAGTTTACATACTTACTGAAACATTTGCTAACCATATAACATTCCAGCTAAAAAAAAACTTCCATTAAGCCCATAAAATAGTTTTAAGTTGTTATAGGAAGTTATTTTCTAAGAGTAACAAGAAAAAAGAAAACAGAGGGAAGAACCAAATGATTGCAAGGTATTAAATGAGTCTGTTTGAGAGCAGAAACTGCAGATTATTATTTGCTGACGGATTATTCAGAATGAATTTCATCATTCTTGTTACAAATGTGTTTTTTGACACTTTAATTATGAAGAAACTATTCTGAAACACAATATGAGCAGAAGATGCTATAAGTTTAAGTAAAATGCTATTACATCCTCATTTTACAAAATTCACAATCACATTGAAATTAACAGCATTTCTCTTTTGTAGAAAGAAATGCTATTGCAAAAATGGAATGCATGTGGATCTAGTGACATTTTAATCATTTTATTTTATACAGTATTTAGAAATAGTGGAAATGGAATGCAGAAAGCTTTGCAATTTAATGCATATATGCATACAGTACTATGGATATAGTACACTCTAACATGCCATAAAAGTGGAACCTTTTCTGCTGCTATTTAGTGAAAAAAGATATTCATTAAAGACTAGTGAGTAGGTAACAGATGTTGGTACCTGAGTACATCATACTCAGATAAGCTCTGTGCACTCAGCTGGTTTTACTTCTTCTACCCTCACGCCCCCAATTTACTAATGAACGTCTCAGTTTGTAATTTATTTGGACACATTTACTCTAGAACAGTCAGCCAATCGGCCCAATGACCATAATTTAAACAAATAATCTACAAATCATTTTTACAAGCTATGCCTATTAAGTTGTGATGTGTTGATAAATTTAACAGAAAACATAATGGCATGTAAGGGGCCCTGATAAACATGCATTCTGAATAATACAAAATCAACTGATTAAATGTAAATTTTCAGAGAAATCTCAACCTGAGCTAATATAGGCAATAGAATCTCTAAAGCTGAAAATCCTATTCTTATTTTCTGCCAGTGGAGAAAGGCTATAATAAACATTTAACCCTTGAAGACTGATTACGCTTACTTTTAGAATTTTCTAGTAAGTTAGAAGATGATTGTTTCAAATTTTCAGTGCTATGTGGTTGTGTAGGTACACTTCCAACACCTGGCAAGATTTCTGAAATCATTATTTTAAGCCAAGTGAAAAGATTACATGTACAACTTTAAAGTAAAAGGGCAAAATGTTTTTCTTTAAGGTAAAAATATATTGGAGACAAACCTACAGTGTTGGTCTCCAAGACATTTCTATGCAGCTCAGAAAATAGGCAAGTCGCAAGAGCATCCCCTCTAAGATCACAAGTTTGCATATTTCATATGTAAACACGTCTGCTCCGATGCTTGGTAATTCTCAAGACTAGAAGATCACGCTACAGAGGTCTGCATGTCAAAAGAAATGCCAATTGCGTGAGTTAATTTTATTTCTAGACAAGTTAGCAAAATGTTGGGCCAGGATTTTACTTCGTTCAGGATAAAGGCTATTTTTTGCTTTCATTCTAGGAAAGGACCTCAACTTATAGAAGAAGGAAAAGCAAAGAAAGAAAAGACCATTCTACTGAGTGAGTTTGGGGAACATGAACTTCCATAATGTTTATTTTAATTAGGACTATTTCTCTAAGTGTTATACCCCCAAATGGTAACGTGCTTTAAAATTCCATGTCCTTGAGGGAGATGGATATTGAAATACTCAAAACTCCTGCCACTTTCACAGAAACAATAATAGTAACAGTGATAATAAATTATGTCATATCATTAAATACTGTGAAACACATATAAAAATTATCCATTTTACTTAGCCTGTACCTGTAGAGATTTTATGTTTAAGCAATGTGTATTACCTGGATTTATAATATCAATTATCAACAAGCGATACTGTGTCTCAATCTCATTTTACAGGTGATCCTTTCATTAGTTCTCTTGATTACAGTTTTTTTTAACAACCAATTTTTAATATTTAACACAAACATGATCCAGTATATACACTCCTAAAAATTAGCCTTATATGATCAAGCAGTTATTGAAAGATAGCAAATTATAAAATAATTTTTATTTTAAAGAGAAAAATTTTCATCTTTGGGGATTATAAAAAACCATCCTTAGGATTCTTTTTTTGTTTGTTTGTTTTTTAACAAAAGAAAGCATAATTTCAAGCTGCTTTACCTCTTTAATCCCTTTTGTATGGCTAGAAATTAGTGACGCATATGGTTCTGAAATTCAAATATAATGCAAAAGACTTTCTACATTTCAATCATTTGAATTCATATTTAATGTATTGAAAAATTAACATAAATGGAATATTTCCAAAAATGTACATATCCTATGTGAAAATAGCAAGAAAATTCAATCTTCTTGGCTTTGTCTTATATTACTAAAGCTGGTTCCAGAGCATTTTGACTATGGCAAGGCAACAGTATTTTTATCCATTTCAAAGAGACATGAGGGCCATTCCCCTTGCTCCTGCATCTTTCCCATGCCATTTCAATAGAAGATGCCCTCATTTAGCAGCTACACCTCCACTGTGCAATATGCAGGGAAACATAATTAAATTTAATAGAAGCTGCCCCTGTTTTGAAGACACACTTGATTTAAAGCCACTCACAATTTAAAGCTGCAGGGAGATGTAATTAAATTTTATAGAAGCCATGGTTTTTAAATGAAGACACATGATCTATGTGCATGTGTGTGAACATACACATACATACAGTAAAAATGGGAAATTTTAAAAGTTATTCTGTAATTAATACATAATCATTCAAAATACAAGACATTATTGTTAAAATGATATGAAGATTGTTTCTATTCATATAATAGGTATAGCTATAAAACATACCAACATAATCATTATTACACTATTACAATACTACCCTATTGACTGAATTGATAAATATTAGTCAATATACATTGTTATTGAAATATACCTATTCTTTATCTGTTCTATTTATTATGATAATGTGAATGGAGAAAATACTTTGATAAATCATGTACCTGTTGTTTTTAATGCCTGTGCACCAAAAGGACTTACTAAAATAATGTAATGTTATAAATAATCTAAGAATAAAAATACATGTTTGCATGTGTATGTAATGCATAGGTTATTTAAAAGTGGGTAGCATTATACAGGCTCTTATAGTTTTACATAGTGTTTATTAACGAGTCTAGAAAATTCCAGTTGAATATTCCATTTATAAACTGTGTGGGGGGAATCAAGACACAAATCCATCACCGATCTTTTTCTACCCTCAAACATTTGATTTAGTCTATAGGGTTATCTACATTGCTAATATTAATTTACGTGTTCAAATTTGATTGGTTTTTAACTTTACTAAAAGGAAAAAAGATATAAATTAATATCCCTAAAGTCATTAAATAAATGTCTGGTGTGGGGAAAAAAAACCCAACTCCTTTGTAGATTAAATCTTTGAAGAAGACCCTGTGAAAACTCTTCTGACTGGCTTTGTCCCTCTAATGTCTCTTTAATGCCTTGGAGAAGATATCTTCTTTTTTGACCTCCCTTGAACTTTAGAGACTAGTTCAATAAACTGCAAAAAGACCAAAAGTTTCCAGAAAGAGTGGTCCTTAAAGCAAGAAGCTTTCCTCAGGGCTATAAGCTCTGTCCTCAATGTGAGTTAAAATAAGCCCAAGGAGGAAGAGAAGACCTCCTATCTTCGCCACCATTAATTATCCACTTAGTAATGTATTTCTGCCATAAATGCAGTACTTTCCTAACTAGGCATCTTTCCCATGCCTCAAGCCATGGAGCGTCAACCAAACCACAGCCCACTACCGAAAAATCCCTCCTTTGTTGTTAAAGAATATTAAGTTAGGTAAACTGTGTAACCAGTTCTTAAAGAAAGCAATTAGATCTTTGTTGTTTTACTTAAACTCCTTAGGAGCTCACAAGATTTGTCTGAAGTTAGAAGTGTGGAAATCTCTGTATTGGCCTAAATATGCAGCATGTTCTTTTTTTAATTACTGTTATTTAGTGGTTGAAAAATAATACTGGTTCTTTGTAATACAACTGTTTTATTGGCTTCTTTTTTCCTTCTGATTTTTAATATTTTTATTTTCTCTTTATACCTTGTAGGATCATTTTAGGTTATATTTCATAATACTACTACTTACATTTCAAGCTACAGGGAATATTCAAAAAAGAACTGATTAAAACAAATCATATAAATTTCACTTCAAATACTTTTTTTTCTTTGTTGCAAATAGTCAGTGCAGCAATCAAATTGTCCAACTGCATTGCTAATGACTTCATGCCAGCCTCCTCCACTGTGTGCTAGGCGTTTAAACAATGCAGGTATCATAAAAATGTCAACAGTTGTTATCTAGGTGTAGTGGGATAATGGGTGACATTGATGTTCTTCTTGGATAGTCTATATTTTTAAGCTATTCACAATTAGTTTGCATTATATTTATTAGCATGAAATATGTTTAAAGATAAATGTATATATTTAATATCTCATAACTGAAAGAAATAACTATTTTATATAAACTAGCTTTATGAGAAACATTTTTGTTTTTTAACTGAAAGCCGTCACCTACCACAGTGTCTGGCTCATTATGTATACAGGTTTCTTAGATGGCTATTAGATGGTTAAATTTTTTTTTTTTTTTTTTTGCTGTCGTTTTTTTCCATGTGTAAACTAACCAAAATTATATCAGCCTAAATACTGGATAATCTTCCACAATAAACTTTTTAAAACTATAAATTCTTTTTCTATTGAAATGCAAATTTTTAGACCTAATTGTGATTTAAAACACTCATCTAGCCTTTATTAATTTTATTGTTGGCTACTGGGTATCAAAATCTTATAGGAGTTTATATTTGAGATTCTCATATCAAAGTCAAGTTTTATCAACACTTTATGTGCTAAAATGCCTAATTAAGGTTAAAGTTCCACATAAAAGAAAAAAAGCATTATCAAGAATTGATCATGATAATGAAATTATAATTCATGATTGGTTTAATTCAAGTCTTCTTATTGTTGAGTGCTAGCTAGGATTGCATTGTTTTTGTGCTGTTTTGTCTATTTAGTTTTGATGAGTTTTTCAGTATAGTGGTTAAGACAAAGAGTTCGTATTTATACTTTCCTGGCTTTAAGTCCCAGTTTATTCTCTCACTGAGTAAATTTTGATTGAGTGTCTAATTTGTATTGAGCATTGTTTGACCTTGGGACTCAACTCAGTTTCATTTCTTCATCTGTAAAAGAGAGATAAAATATAATCTATGGAGTTATTGTGAAGATTAGACCAGATGATCTAAAAAAGGGTTTAGTACAACATGTAACACATAATAAACACAGAACCTATTATTGTAAAACATCTGTTTTTATGGATATACTTGTAAACTTCTACACACAGATTTCTATATTAATATATGTTTTGTTATTGTTAAGCATACAACAGAACTGCTCATGGGCTTTTTATTTTTGCAGCATGTGAAAATAAATACATTCTCTACTTTCACATGGTGCCTAAATAGCCTTTGTGATTATTATTGAGACTCAAAACATAGGAATATTTATGAACTTACTCAGTACAAAAGAACATGTTATGTTCTCCTTCTATTTTCTTTTCTTTTTTTTTTTTTTTTTTTTTTTTGAGACAGAGTCTCACTTTGTTGCCCTGGCTAGAGTGAGTGCCGTGGCGTCAGCCTAGCTCACAGCAACCTCAGACTCCTGGGCTCAAGCAATCCTACCGCCTCAGCCTCCCAAGTAGCTGGAACTACAGGCATGCGCCACCATACCCGGCTCATTTTTT
>CAUYSK010085075.1:0-11294 GCA_963575035.1 Avahi laniger | reverse complement strand
TGACTGCTTTGCTCCTTTTTCGTTTTGTTTTGTTTTGTTTGAGACAGAGTCTGGCTCCGTTGCCAGAGTTAGAGTGTCGTGGCGTCAGCCTAGCTCACAGCAACCTCAAACTCCTGGGCTCAAGTGATCCTCCTGCCTCAGCCTCCCAAGTAGCTGGGACTACAGGCATGCGCCACCATGCCCGGCTAATTTTTTCTATATTTTTAGCTGTCCAATTAATTTCTTTCTATTTTTGGTAGAGACAGGGTCTCGCTCTTGCTCAGGCTGGTCTCGAACTCCTGAGCTCAAACAATCTGCCCGTCTCGGCCTCCCAGAGTGCTAGGATTACAGGCATGAGCCACCGCGCCCGGCCTCCTCTTTTTTTTTTTAATGTAGCTTTCATGATACTAACTTAGTGGTTAATTATTATTATTGTTGTTGTTGTTGTTGTTTTCTTCTGCTCCCTGCTTTATCTCTGTTTCCTCTGAGTTCCTTTTTTCAATGTGTTTATCTTTGGTTTCTGCTTTTATGTGGAAATTCTTTCTAAAATATTTGGTGATCCTTGTCTATCCATTCGCAAAGGTGCGTGTAGCCATGTTTGGAAGCTTATGGGCTGGTAGACTGCATGGTGAGGGGATCTGGCCATTTCCTACCATTTGTCAGTATCTCTGAGATTGTATCTTAGCTGGTCAGCTTCTCCAAAGAAGAAAATTCTAACTTTTTTATCTGAAGGTACACCCAATTGTAAGATGAATGAAGGAGAGAAAAGTGTTGGTTTTGGGGAGGGGTTCTCATTGTTTGAAATACGAATTTTTACTTTTTCTGCCAGTTTTCATTACATCCAACTTGGCTTTAGTTATGCCTAGTGTTTCTGAGTTTAGAGTAACTTTATTTTGACCCATACAGGCCAGAGTAGGGAAGGGGATTTAGCTGCTTTTAATACGATCTTCAACCAATCTTCTGTCTTAGCCTTACCCTCATCCTTGTCTTCAACGGTTCTTAGTGCCTCCAAATTCAGAGTCTCTGTAGTTTCTACAGTGTAAATCAGTTTGTCTCTTAACTTCCTGCAGGCAGTTAGGTTTCAAATTTCTCCTCTCTGTTCAGATACTTACCTATAGTCTTATTGGGCTCTCTGAAGGAGACCCCAATAATAGCATTCTTTCTTTGTCCAAGGGTCCTGAGCACATAGAGAAATCAAGCAAAGAGTAAATATTGAGGTCAACATATCACCTTTATTACTGTTAGAGGTCGGATTGGAGGATGCAGGTTCATACGAGAGTCAGTGAGCCTGCTGACTATACCCCAGGATCAGACGGCTGGACTGGGGCAGACCTCAGTGTGGAGTTCTGATGGGCAGGCTCCTCTTCCCAAGAGCAAGGAGGATGAAGCCGAGTGGAACAGTCAACTTAGAGTGCATGAACAACGGGCTGCGAGAGCCCCAGTTACACTAATTGAGTTCTCTTCACAGGAAGGAAAACATCAGACGTAGAGAAGCAGCATTTCTACACTGTTCATCGGGTTTACAGATTCATTCAAAATTTTGTTGAGCTCTCTCATCAGCCGTCTCCTCCTCGCTCAATCTCCTTGTCCTTTTGCATTTAGGTCTTCTTATTCTTTCAAAGTCATTTTAGTAAGGTTTGAGAAGAAATACAGGTAAATATGTATATTAAATTCTCCATGTTTAACCAGAAGTTTCAAGTAATTTTTTGAAAGTAACCTTGTTACCAAAGTTACAAATTTATTTTAAGGCAAATATTTATAATATTATCTGTGCTACTGGATAAACACAGTGATACAATAATCCTTAGAATGCAAAATCCTTAAATCATTTCTGTTTGATATTGCAATGGGGATTTATTTCTAGAAGACTTACTCTTCTAATTTTGTTTGACTTTGGCTAACATTAAAACTGCTTTGCACTCCCTTAGCTCACAGAGAGGTGATTCAAACTGGGAAAGCTCAACCTAGAATTTTAAATTTTTGCAGATATTCCCCAGAATTTTGTATTCATATGGGAATATTAAGGGTTTATTGTAACAATATGTAGGCCTCCTCACTTCATCATTTATCTCTGCAGAGAAGAGGATCCCAAAATAAAGAAAGAATGGGACTGGAGAAAACCTAGAAAATGTGGAGTAGTTCAATCATTTTATAGTTTTCATGGTACTGATCAGAATCTTTTCTAAAAACAATTTGATACATATCTTTAAATAAGGCTTAATAAAATAATCAAGTATACTTACTAGTTATCCTGGAGTTTTTATATCTCAATAGGTGTCATAAGATAGAATACCTATTTGTGGCATTTTGAGCATCAATAAGAAGTAAGAATGATATTTTAGGGAGCAGAACATTTTTGGCACTCATGAATTAAACAGGATTATGATGGTCACTTTTGGAAAAAAGACTGAATTTTTATCAGAGGAACTGGATTTGAGATTCATCTTTACAAATTACTGGTTATAGGACATTTGGTATATTCCTTGTTTTAGTTATCTATTGCTGCTATTGTTTAATTATCTATTAGTAGCTCACAAACCGTCTCAAAACTGAATAGTTTAAAACAACAACCAAATTTTATTTACTCAAGATTCTGAAATTTGGGAAGGGCATGGTGAAATAGCCCATCTCTACTCCACATAGTGGTTGGCTGGGCCAGCTTGACAAAGGGCTGGAGGACCCAAGATGGCTTCACTTGCATGGTTGGTCCCTGCACTGGGTGGCTGGAACAGCTAGGGGATGTCTGGCCTCTCTCTCCCTTTGTAGTGTCTCATTCCCCAGGGCCTTTCTCTCTCTTCAATGAAAGATACAATGGCTTAGGGTAGTTGAACTTCTATATATGAGAACTATCTCCCAAAAGAACAAAACAGAAACTGCCAGTTCTTTTAAGGTCTACTAGGCCCAGAACTGGCACAGTGTTATTTCTTCTACATTCTGCTGGTGAAAGCAAGTCACAATGCTAGCCCAGATTCAAGGGGAGAAGAAACAGATTCACCTCTTGATGGGTGAGTGCCACGTGTGCACAGGATGGGAGAAATTATTGATGGCCACCTTTGCACTTACCTCATCACTTAACCTCAATAAAATTCAGTCTTTTTCCTTTGTAAGAGTAATTCACTCTAGATATATGATAGAATATAAACATAAATATTTAGGCTGGGCAAGGTGGCTCATTCCTGTAATCTTAACACTCTGGGAGGCCAAGGCTGGAAGATTTATTGAGCTCAGAAGTTTGAGACCAGCCTGAGCAAGAATGAGACCCCATCTCTACTAACAATAGAAAAATTAGCTGGGCATCATGGTACATGCCTGTATTCCTAGCTACTTGGGAGGCTGAGGCAAGAGGATCACTTGAGCCCAGGAGTTTGAGGTTGCAGTGAGCTACAATGATGCCACTGCACATCCAGAGTGACAGAGTGAGACTTTGTCTCAGAAAATAAATAAATAAATAATAATAAAAATAAATATATAAACATATATCCCCTAACTCTAAGGTCCTATACAAATATAAAAAACTATGTTGTCTTAAAGGGTGTTGACCAAGAAGGTTCCTAAAAGATATCAGCACAGCAGGCGTATGAAATTGTTGGTGTTCTCTCAGTATTGATCATCTATCTGGGTGCTAAGGGGAGCAGTAGTGACTCTGTTGGATGGTTTTTTGGGACAGGATTTCTCAAAGATGTAGGTGGGAATGATTTCTGGTGGTTGCAAATCAGTCTGAACTCTGGAGAAAGTGCATTAGTTGCACTGGCTTAGCTTGATCTATAGACTGCAAATTAACTAGTTTGGAAAAGGGAAAGTTAAAAAGTTAAGAAGAACAGCAGTCTTCATTTATCCTTAACTCATACTCTGTCACCTATTCCCCAAGAAAGCATCAAACAAATTCTTTATTTCCTTGTGGAAGTATGAATTTAAACTACTACCTGGGACTTATTTGAGTTATAATAAATTGTTAAACATATCTTAAGTATCCATTTTGTGCTCAGCACTGTGCCGTATCCTATGAGTGATACCAGAGAAAACCAAGTTACTGACTTGGTTTCTCTCTAGGAAATTCCAATTTGGTTGGGAGGAATCAGAATTCAATAACATTATGGGATGTTCAAGGCAGCACAGGGTAAATGCTAAATGAGTAGAACATTTAACAAATGTTGAGAATTCAGAGGAGGGAAAATCGTTTTGGATAAGGTAGTAAAACAGCATAAGCAAAACTAAAAAGAACAAAATGACTATCATCTGTCATATTATAGAACAAACGGGACACTTTTTTTAATCAGAAAAATGTGTGCTAGAGAGTTGTTCCAACTACTTATTGCTGCATAACAACATCAAATTTAGACACTTAAAACCATAACAATCATTTTCTTACCCGTCATGGTTTCTGTGGCACAGGAATTTGAGAAGGGCTCAGCTGGGTGGCTCTGGCTTGGAAACGCTCATGTGGTTGCAATCAGACAGTGGCTGGAAGTGGAAAAGTTGGGGGCTGCAGAAGCTGGGAGCTGGCTGGGCACCTCTCACTCTTTTCATGTAGTGTCAAGGCTTCTCCATGTGATCTTCCCTATAGGTTAGTGTGAGCTTTCTCAGAGGCAGGGATTTGGAGAGAGCCACTGTCACATGTTGGATTCCACGGGAAGCAAACTCTGAAACGGAAATACCATTCAGGCCAGGCACAGGGGCTCACGCCTGTAATCCTATCACTTTGAGAAGCCAAGGCAGGAGGATTGCTTGAAGTCAGGAGTTAGAGACCAGCTTGAGCACGAGCAAGACCTCCCCCACCCCACTCTACTAAAAATAGAAAAATATTAGAAAACATTAGGTGGGCATGGTGGTGCTCACCTGTGGTCCCAGCTACTCAGGAGGCTGAGGCAGGAGGATCGCTTGAGCCCAGGAGTTTGAGGCTGCTGTTAAGCTGACACCATGACACTTTAGCCCAGGTGACAGAGCAAGACTCTGTCAAAAAAAAAAAAAAAAAGAAATACCATTCAGGATATTTATTATTGAGGGATATTGGGACCAACACCAGTGGAGGGGAAGAGAAAGAAGTAGGATTAAACAGAGGGAGAAATTAAATAGTGATAACAGTCCTAACAAAGGCCTCAGCCGACCCCATGGGGTGCTCTGGAGTTGGGATGACCCTTCACAGTTTGTCTAAGTTTGGGCAAAAGGGCAGGCTGGGTCTTTATACTTCCGTGTTGATCAGTCATTGGATGTGGGCTTCCCCTAGAAGGAGTTATAACCTTGAGCAAGGCAATTTTATTCAGCTGAGGCAATCCCCTACAAAAACAGCTTAGGGTCATCTTTCAGCAGTACTCCGGGCAGCTAGGGGAGTTAAGTCTTTCATTTCTGAAGGAAAATCTGAGTGGTACATTCAAGTGTCCACCACAGCCCTGATAGGATCTGTGGCTTTCAGTAGAGGGACTGAGGCATCTTGTAAGGACCTGGCAGAGAAGAAGTTGGGGGAATAAATACTCCAATTTCTCTTTACTCCTGACTTCTGATTTCCTATCAGAATCAAATCCAGGAAGCCACAGGAATTTACATAGTCAACGTGAGTTTTGGGTTACAGAGCAGGATGGAGAAGGGTGAAGGTGGAATTCAGAGGTTCAAACAAGATATTCAATAGCAAAAGATGAACTTAGTTTTTGAATGTTAAAGACAAATTGAGTTTGATAATATTCTGATGCATGCTTCTTATTGGTGGATTAAAGGAGTTTTCTGACTCACTCTCTCACTCATTCCACTCCTTCCGATTACTTAACCTTACTGTTCAGTCTACCATTTAAACCCTGCCCAATTATTTTGGCTTGAAATATGTTCTAGTTCATGAGTTTGCTTTTCTCCTGAGTATATTTATTTCACTCTTATACCCTTCATTTTAGCTTCATATACCCATCCTACCTTGGCAATGTTCTTCATCCGAGCCCTTTCCAGGCACTTTTCTTTCTGTGCACCAGTGCTGTGGGGACTCTCTCCTTTCCCAAGCATCTTATTTATCCTACCTTCTTGGTTGAAACTGGAAAAAGGTAAGTTTCAAGGTAATGTATTGAGGTAATGCAGATGAGAGGTGATATGAGGGTGGGGATAATGGGTGTGGGGAGGAAGGCCTACTTTAGTGAATCCCTGTCTATGCTACTTTAGTGTACTTTCTGTAGCCACTAGCCAATGGTAAAATGAATTCATAGCCTTTCCTTACATTGATTATTTCCAGCATACCATTGAACTCCTATAATCATCTCTTCCTTGAAGCCCTATCATTTGACCCCAGTGATAATCTTTTCCATCTCTTATTTGGCTTCCATACATTTTTTCCTTCTTCTCTATCTACTCCTCAGTTTCCTCGAGTATACTTTGGCAGACAATCCCTCCAAACTCTTTTCTTCCCCAACCATCTTTTGCTCTCCTTTGCCTGATAGTCTTACTATGTACATTCCCTATGGACGTCTTATTTTCTTTTCATGGCTTCAACTATCACATGTATGCAGGTAACTTCTAAATCTGAATCTCCTTTCCTGAACTCTCTTTTGGATTTTGTTCCAGACCCTGCAGTGACCGGAGTGATAAGAACTCAGGACTTATTCGCAGGCTGGTACTAAAGTGTGCTTCTTTCTTTTTAGCTCTTTTTTTCTTCCCTTGCTTTTTAGCTCTTCCTTGAACTGTTCCTCAGTGTATTTTGGTTGTTTTCATATCATCCTGGCTTTCTTCAGCCTCCATTAAAACAAACAAAACTTTACTAAATCTCCAATTGGACACCTCAGAGATACCATTTTATACCAAAAGCTCTCCCTCTTCCCCTTTGTCTTCATCTTCACAAGTACTCCTTTTCAGAGAATTCAAAGGAAACACTTAGCATTGTGAAGATAATCACCATTTGTTTCCTTTAAGGCATTTAAAATGCAAAATACCAAATACTTACATTTTAAAAGTAAGCCTATTTGAGAAGCTGAGTGTCCCTGCATGCAGGGAGGAGGGACAGTGGCATGGTGAGGAGCCCAGATCTCTAACCTGAGAAACTGGAAAAATAGCAAACACTCAGTTTTTGGAGATGTGGGACTAATTCACCCACTTCCCCAAATCACTTGAAATTTCTTTGGGTATTTTTCCTGGGAATGGTGTAAGGGAATAAGAAGGATAGAATTTAAGCAAAAACTAAGAAAAGTTAGACTGTCAAGACAAAAATTTTTTATCTCACTCTTTTAATCACACATAGACAGACTTTTTTTTTCTTCTGTCCTTAAACGCCAAGTTTTAATCCTCCCAGGGGGTGCACTGTTCCTGGAGGTACTGCAATACTAGGTCGATGCGTGGACTGGACAGAGCAAGCTCCTCTTCCATTTTCCTGCTCCCCAAATCTATTTAATATATCGTCCTTGGATAGGAGATGTATCAGATATTAAGCTGATAAGAACAGATACTACACTTGATCTTAGCCAAAAGGCTGAGAAGTGATAGACCTTTAAAAGCACATTTTACCTACAGATTTCCATGGAAACCAACCCAAGAGAAATTAGAAAGCAGACACATTGCTGTGCCATTTCTATGCGAATCAATGTCGGATTTTCATTAAGCCAGCGTTGTTTTCCCAACAAGGTCTCAGTGTTTATTACAGCAACAATTACCTCAAGTAACAATTTCTCCAGATAGTTTTATTTTAAGGTCCCTAACTTATATACTTCACCCAACTGCTTTCAAAATTGTTCAGTCTTTTATGGTGGAAGTTAAAGTACCACCTTTATCTCGGCTCTGCTTCTGTACCACGGAACGTCAGTCTCTTTGAGAAACCTAACCCCAGCAGGGAAGTGCCACGATGGCATCCTTTTGATGTGATGCGCACGTTGCTGTACACCTTGGCTGCAAAGCAACGGCTGTGCTTTGAAACAGCCAAGAAGAGCTGGTGCATGCCGTTAGGTGAATTACCAGCATCACAACTTGGACACGGAAGGATGCTTTCTCCCTCCCTTTAACACTAAAAACAGAGTTTAAAAAAGCCCCCACAAAACAAACAAAAAAACCCAACAGGCATCAAAACCGTCCAAGCGCCGAGGGAAAGCGCGCCAACCACACAAAGAAAAGGAGGGGGGCTACTGGGATTCAAAATCGCTTCGCCGGGACATACATTCTCCTCGACCTATCGGAGTTAACTGCGCGCTTGGTCGTAGCCAATAGACACAGAGTTTCTGGTCCAGGTCCGCCCTCAAGACTGATAGGCATTTACGTTACCCAATGGAATAGTGTGACGCTAAAGAGTCAACCAATACGTTTGGGAGGTGGGTGGAGTGTGCACTAGGGGGTTGGCGGTGCCGTGTCATGGAGGCTCAGTCTCTGAGCAGCCATTGAAGGGGAAGGAACTGCGGGTGTGTGTATGCGTGTGTGTATGTGTGTGTATGTGTGTGCGCGCTAGTGTGTGGACAAGGAGGTGGGGGCAGCTGAGTTAGAGTCCCAACTCCTTGGACTCCATTTGCTATTCTCTTCTTTCTCCCCCACACCTATATGGTGGTAGTGGGCGTTTATATTTGCGTTTCTTTTCATTCATTTCCAAATTGAAATTTTAGGGTAGGGGGTAGTGAGAAAGGCAGGAAAGGGAAAGGGAGGAGAGTAGTAGCAGAAGAGCAGGAGGAGGACATGGAGATGAAGAAGAGGATTAACCTGGAGTTACGGAACAGAGCTCCGGAGGAGGTGAGATGACTCAGCCCCCACCCCTTCCCCACCAGTCCAACATTCTGAGGGTCGGATTTCTGGTGGTCCTGGTGGGCGGGTGGGGAAGGATAATAAGCTAAGCCCCACCTGGGGTTTGGGTTGGGGAAAATGTTTAATTTTAAGTTTAAATCATTAAAATTCTCTACTTAAAATGGCGAAGGGTTTAAGTTTCTAGGGGCGTTTTTGTATGTGCGTGGGGGCTTAGACCCTTTCGGCGTGCTTCGAGTCCGACGTCCTGGCCTCGTGGGGGCGGGAAGCGGGGTGCCGTGTGGGCGCTCCGCCGCTTCGCTCCCCTTGTCCCTTCTCCTGGGGGCCGCCGGCGTGGGCGCGACCCCCCAGTCTCACTCGCCCCTGCCGCAGCCATCGCTGCCTGAGAAGTTAGTCCAACTTTTCTGCAGTGCTGCCAACTCGTTTATATTTGTACGTGGGGGGCGGGTTCCCCCAGCCTCGAGGCCCCCGGCCACCGACGTCGCGCCGCGCGCGGGCTGGGGTCGCTCCCGGAGTACGTGCGCCGGCTGCGCCCACTCCCCCGGGAAGCGCCGCGCGTCGCCCGCCGCCCGCGGAATCTGGGTCAGCGGCGGGTTCTCGGACAGCGGGTGAGTTTTGTGACTCGTCGCAGTGACCGGAGGTGGGGAGGGGACGCGAGGCATAATCCGCTTCTTTCCCTGCGGTGTGGCGATATTCGGCATGTCGCGTGGTAGTGGCCACCACTCTGAATTTGATCCCTGGAGACAGTTTCACAAAAACTCAACAAATGGACCGTAGTAGTTTTGTGCTTTAAAGATGGGTTCGGCGAAACTAAATGATGCGCTCTCGCTGCCGTCGCTTTAGTTAAAGAGACGGAGTTGGGAGGGGCCACGTGAGGCGGGGTCGCGGTCAACTTTTCGGGGGTCGGGCGGGAGGTGTTTCCGCCTCTGTTTCGCCGGCGCCTCGTTAACCTCACCCAGCCCTCCCAGCCTCGGGCGGAGGCGCGAGGGGAGCGCGGGCTGGGAGGCGACCCCCTTTTTTCCTTGGGGAGTCCCCGCCCCGTGCGGGGTTTCCCGTCAGTCGGAGCGGCAGGTCGACAGAGCGGGGCCCCGTGGCCAACGAGGAGCCTCGCGCTGGGAAAGCGGCGTAGTCTTGCTCCTTTTAAGTCTCTAAAATAAGCCCTAAAATTGGAATATAAGGATAAGACATGGAGATATAAATACATATTTAAACTGGGGTGGTGCCTGTGCATACCAGCATAGAGGATCTGAGTCTGTCTGGGCTTTCGGGTTCGGCACGCATACTTTTTTTTTTAAGTCTTCTGTTTTTCTGAAATTGGCAGAGGCCAGAGAGGAGAAAACAATCGCTTGCTATCAGGGTCATCCTAGAGAGAACTTGAAGTTCCTAGAGCTTATTCTTAGGGGCTTCAGGAAAAAACAAACAAGATGAAACTTTAAAAGCCATCTCTCAGAAGCACAAGTTTAGGATACTTTTTAATGTCTTGGGTTGGAAAAATGGACACCCCCGCCTTCTGCATTCTTTTACTTAGAGATCGATCGTAGTAATTTCTTTGCCAGTTTTTGGGAGTGCAGGACGTTGCCTTTTTGTATCTTCTTCCGCTGTGGTATAATAACGGTCTCTTATATTTGTATAGACAGTTTACAGAGCACTTTTCGCGTTTGTTATTTACTTTCTTCCTCCGGACACACTTGTAAGATGGATTGTATTCTAGAATCCAAATTAGCAAACAGTCTCAGGGCAGTGAAGTGATTTACTCAGGTGGAAGAACTGGTTTTCTGATACCAAATGTAGTAACCCTCTCACCCCTGAGCTAAACTGGGAGTCCGAAGACTTAGACTCAGGCACAGCTCTGCCACAGACTAATTGTGTGACCCTAGGCAAGTCATTCTTGCTGTGTGGGTCTTGGTTTCCCGTCTCTAAACGGCAGGTCATGATGTCCCCTCTGGTCACAGAAATAATTCCATCAAAGTCATATTGAAATAGAGAAGGTGGCATCCATGTTGCTAATTTTTAGCCCTCAAATCCCTCAAACATATTTTTGCATTGGAGATAGAGAACAGGATCCTGCATCCCCCTTAAGTCCATTCAGGCCGACACCAGGAAGTTTAGTTACTACCACTCTGACCTAACAGGGAATTCAGCCCACTTCCCTCTAAGAATGGGGAAGAGTCCACAGAAATGCTACCAGAGTGACAGGGAGAAATAACATTTTGTCAAGGATGTATTGTTCTGGGTGATATTGTTTGACCTCGATGTTGGAACAAATAACGCCCAAAAGCTGGGCTGTTCCAGAAGGAGCTTTCTCATTATTTCTTCATGAAGGGTAACAAGGTTTTATTGAGTTATGATGGTATTTATCTTAGTTAGCTAATTAACCAAAGATAAGTGGGTTTAAACTGAAGAAGTGATTAAACAGTTTTCTGTCTTCTTTTTTTATCTTTTATTTTTTCTAAAATGTGTGACTCAAGAGTTTTCTCTCTCCTTAAATTTTAGGGCAGCTTACTTGAGTCTTTTCCCAATAGACCATGTATCCTCTCAATGCATAAATATATGCCATATTGAATGTCCTTATCAGGGTCAGAAACAGGTTTCACATGGAACTTTTTCAAAGTTTTGGTGGTTTTGTTTTTTTT
>CAUYSK010085070.1:0-14590 GCA_963575035.1 Avahi laniger | reverse complement strand
ACCTGTTTCTTAACCTCATCCTTTGTTATCATCCTTAAATTGGGAAGTCAGTGGAAACCCATAGAAAGTACAATATTTCATTAGTGTTGTTATATTGTTTGGATATAAGTGGAATTGTAACTGTTAAACTTAGGATTTGGTGTATTTGAGTTATAACCTTTAGCTTTTTTTCTTACTGTCATCATGTGGGGTTTTTTTTTTTTTTTTGGAGACAGAGTCTCGCTCTGTTTCCTGGGCTAGAGTGAGTGCCGTGGCATCAGCCTAGCTCACAGCAACCTCAAACTCCTCTGCTCAAGCAATCCTCCTGCCTCAGCCTCCTGAGTAGCTGGGACTACATTTCTTTTTAGTTGTCCAGCTAATTTCTTTTTATTTTTAAGTAGAGGCACACGTTCTAACACTCTACATTTGTTCTCTTCAGATGATGTTGAGTCCTGCTTTTCTGAGAAAATTGAAACAAACAATGCTTTCTAACTTCATTCTGCTTTACCTGGGCAGTCTCTGTATACACTTTCTTTTTTCTGCTTATTTTAGAAAAATATTTATCATTCTTCTTGGAGGTTAACTTTTCTACTCATTTTCTTGAACCCTTCCATTGTGGGCTCAAGAATCATGCTCCATTAATTATCTCCTTCTCGTCTTTGCATCTTCCTCCTGTCTGTTCCACTCAATCTACTGAGAGTTCAAGGTTAAAAGAAAAAAAGGGATCAAACAACTTCTTTCATTAAGCCCTTCAAGCCATCCTTTCATTTCGTATCCAACATTTAGAAATAGTCATTTATGCTCATTCCTCCATTACCTCATCCATGACCTTTTATCATCCTAATTTTGCTCTGACCTATTTGTTATATCAAGTACTACTAAAGCTCCAACCTCTCATACAGTGTTCCAGGCATGGCATGGCAGATGAGCTATGCTAGCTGGATCAGAACTAATATTACCAGTTTCCCAGAAGTGCTGGCCTGCTTCATGCTTTGCTGTATTGTAGTATGCTCTCGTGGTCCCGGCCTGGCTTTGATCCCTTTGACTACCAGACTATGTCTTTAGGAATTTAGGGAATATGAATTCTTAAAAGTCCCTTTCCTTGCCCTGGGTGTTTCTCCGAAGGCCCCTTTTCCCTCTAATGTCGTTGCTTTGCAAGTATTGAAAGGGGGACTTAGAAATTAGACTACAGGGTTAGGCAGGGTGCTTGTCGCTGCTCTGTAGCAGTCAGCATCGTTGAGTACTTCTTATTCTTGAAAGGTCTCTTTTTTTGGTCATAGTGATAGTATACTTTGCTATTTCTCCTTTCCCTGTCTAACCACTGTGTCTTTAGTCACCATTTTTTCTACTGTTACCTGTAGGTGTTCCCTGAAGTTTTGTCCTCGGCTCTCTTTTTGATCTCTCTCATACTCCACTAGCTCAGTGGGTGACCCGGGATATATTGCTCCAGCTGTTTCTCTCCAAGTTCTAGTTCTATATGTTCACCTGTCTGTAGGCATCTATATCCAGAAGTTTTGTGGCACCTCAGACTTGTTACATATCAAGCAGCTGGTTATTTTGTAAAATTTGCTTTTTTCCTGTGGTCCTTATTTGTTTTAAGGATATTACCCCTTTGCTCTTTACCACAGGCATGGAAACGCATTGTCATTTAACTTTTCTCTCAGTTACCATCCACATTTATTCAGTTGCCACACCTATTCATTCCCGTTGCCCAGTTACCTGCACTGCCATCTTAGACAACTGCAATTGCCTGTAATTTAATCATCTCTTTCTCTGCCCTTTTGGTTCTTCTTCATACACTGCCAAATTCGTATTCATTAAAGAAAGTTCTGATCACCTCATGGCTCCCTTTTGCCCACAAATTGATTAACTCACTAGTCTAGTAGTAAGGCTCTTCATACTCTGACCTCAACTTGCTTTTCCAATTTTTTTTTTTTACTATTATTCACATAGCATTTGCTTCTGACAAACTGAATTATTGTTATTTATATTTGGCACTTCCCGATCTTCTTTGTTCTTATCTTCATGTAACCAAACTGTACCCATCATTCAAAACTGAGTTCTGATGCTCCCTTCTCTATGAAACATTCCCTTATCCCTTAAGGTAGAAATGTTTTTTGGCACTTCTGAATTTCTATAGTATTTCATTGGTCCTTTCTTTGTGATTTATAACTTTTTGCCTTGCACTTAATTATTTTGGTACATGTCTTTTATCTCCTATTAGAGTATCCCCAAAGATACTCTAATCCCCTGTATCCCCAAAGAGCAGATTGCCCTCAGATGGTTGGATGAATGAATTCTATATATTGAAGTGGTGATAAAGTTGTAACAGAGCTTTGCCATTGTACAGTGTTCAGGGCCACTGCCTTTAGTTGTGTGTGGTCTGTGCGCTGCCCAAAGGCTCTCGGACAAGGGAGTGGGTGGGGGCTGAAATCTAGCTCATACCCCATCTCCCACCAAACCATGTGCCAGGCTGGCACGGGCTGCATCTGCCTGGAGGAAGGGGTACCTTTTCTTTGCCCGAATGTATTCTTTGCTAGTTAATCTATGCATCTTCTATACTGTAACTGTCCATTTTTCTAACTTACCAAAGCAGCATGTAAGCTAGTAATAGCCCTGAAAGTACTCACAGTATTAATTGAAATTCATTATGAATATTACTTTATGTCACATAAAAATGATTCAGCAATTTTTGTTGGAATGAAAGATATAACTAGTTGAGTATAAAATAAAGCATTATTATAGAATATTTCCTTGATAATTTACTCTTAATTTCAAATGGATAAATATTATGGAACCCCAGGGCCACTTCTGGAACTTTTGAGATTGCTTACCATTTTTGACTTAGATCCAATGCCTAATACCCCCAATTCATTGCCCCCACCTCAACTCTACCTTTTGGTTAGGATACAATCTCATATGAGGTTGATATATATATTTTAGTTTTAATTTTTAAATTTTTATTTATTTTTATTTATTTTTAAGAGACAGGGTCTCACTCTGCTGCCCAGGCTGGAGTGCATTGGCATGATCATAGCTCACTGCAGCCTCAAACTCTTCAAGCGATATTTCTGCTTCAGCCTCCCAAATAGCTAGTACTGCAGGCATGTGCCCTCATGTCCAGCTAATTTTTCTTATTTTTTGTAGAGACAGCGTCTTGCTACATTGCCCAGGCTGGTCTCAAACTCCTGGCTTCAAGCCATCCTCCTGCCTTGGCCTCCCAAAGTGCTGGGACTACAGGTGTGAGCTACTGTACCTGGCCCATATTTTTTACTTTGATGCTTTACCTCTATTATGGTAGATCTAAGGATACTGCATTCTGGAAGTTTTTTCAGTTTGATTTGAGGGTTAGGTCATAAAAAAATTATATATTTATTCTTTAACCCCATTTTACTAGTTTTATAGTTTACTAATATGTCTGGTTATTTGTGTGTGTATATATAAAATTTCCATAATTCTGTGAGGGATAGATAAAGTATTTCTCCCTAAATGTATAGAGACCAAAGCGTAGCGAGGTTAATGGACTTCTCTGAGGGGACATGGCAAACAAATGGTGAAGCTAGACTAAAATCCAAGGTTTCTGTATTCCTGTCCTATGCTTTTTTGGTTTGTTTTTTTGTGATAAATACTACTTCTTTTAATGGAATTGCTTTGGTCTGGTTGGTATATAGTGCAAATTCAAAAGTCCCTAAACACATAATTAATGGTTTGTTGGTACATGGAAGTGTGTATTTCTGGAGCACCTAATATAACACTTTGTTTCTGCTTAAGTGTTTAATAAATGAAGCTGATATACACACTGCTAATGACTCCTCTAGTGGATCTGCTTCATTCCAGAGTAGTGACAGGGAAACCCCAAGTGGACTTAATATATGCTTTTAATACCCCAAGTACTTTTAATATATGCTGGAGTTGGTTTTTTATTTTATGAGTAGGGCAATGACTAACATTTAGCACTTACTGAGTGCCAGGCAGCAGGTGTATTATTTCTGTTGATCCTCACAACCAGTCCTGGAAATGCATATTATTATCTCCAATTTAAAGATATGTTGCTTATGTACAGTTTTCATTTAAATCTGGGTCTGACTGACTCCAAAGACTCTGGCCTGGAATAGTAGCCACTTGATAATGCGAAGAACGTTTACACCAACTTATCACATAAAGGCCTTCAGAGACTATGCTGTGTCTATATTTATCGTTAAATACATATAGATATATACTGTCTTGGCGTTAGGGAAGCAAGGCAGTGAAGTTAGTCTTTGGACTGGCATAGTAGATCTCATCACTGGGGGCTGAGTATAACAGCTGTCACTGCAGCCCAGTACCAGCAGGGGGCCCAGAGGAAAGTGAGAAAAAGAATGACTTCTCAGCTTTCAAAGACTGCTATGGCATTTTTGGAGATACAGTCTGTGAGAGTAGGGGTGTCATCTAATTTTTGTTATTCTGCTTCTTCCTTCCTTAAAAAAAAAAGAAAAAAAAAGGAGGAGATGGGGAGCAGTGTAGTCTAAGACAGAAACCAGAATAAGTAAGTTTTGTTATCTTGTTGAGGTTAATTATAAGACTTTTTAAAGGTTTCTAAATTTGGTCTAGGATTAACAACAGGCAGTTGTAAATGTGGATTTCATTCTATCAATTAACTTTCATTTCTGTGCACCTTGGACACTTCTAAAGCATTTCTCATATAGCATTTCTTCTATATTCTGCTTTTATAAAAACAATTTGAATATCTTAAGCAACTTCTAGGGCCACTTGGTTAATTCTGTTTGAAATGAAAATGATGAGAAGGAACACAGTATGAAAAGCTTTTAGGAGAAAAGATGGGAAACAGGTTCTTTGCTTTGGGACTTCCTTCTTGGAATAAGGCTGTTGAATGAATCAAATGCTATTTTTGGGCTGCCTACAGGTATGGCTATGATATTTACCGTCTATGCTATGGTCTTATGAATAGGGAAAAATAGAGAAACAAAAACATGAATGAGGAATGAAAAAAAAACAAGACAATGGAAATAAGAGAAGTAAATATAATACTGCTAAAAAGAAATCTATGGTTGCCCATATTAGCAAAATTACAATGATGGATTCACAATATTTTTTCCATACTCTTAACAGATACATATACATATACTTCATGGTAAAAATAATAGTTCTGCTGTAACACTTGTTTTGAAAACAAATTTGTCCAACATGATTGATATATTAGGCAACAATCTGAACATAACGTGTTTCTGTGCAGTTTCATTTGTGAGAAACACCGTATGAGTGCAGAAAACCACCAAGCTGAACCAAGCCGTATAGAAATACACAAATGCACACGTGTACACAACCATGTGTTTCATGAGTCATACTCTTCCATGTTTGGCATTACAATTTTCCAGCTGATTTCATATAATCCTACTTCTACTCTTTTATAATATTAATAACTGAAAAGTTACAACCTTTATAACCCCCTACCACCACAAGCAAATGTCAGGTCTTTTTCAAGGTAAAGTGCCATATTTATTGCAGCATTTATTAACCATTTAACATGTAGAAAACTGTGTTACTGTTTTTTTTTTTTTTTTTTTTGAGACAGAGTCTCACTTTGTTGCCCTGGCTAGAGTGAGTGCCGTGGCGTCAGCCTAGCTCACAGCAACCTCAGACTCTTGGGCTCAAGTGATCCTCCTGCCTCAGCCTCCCGAGTAGCTGGGGCTACAGACATGCACCACCATGCCCGGCTAATTTTTTCTATATATTTTTAGCTGTCCAATTAATTTCTTTCTATTTTTAGTAGAGACGGGGTCTCACTCTTGCTCAGGCTGGTCTCGAACTCCTGAGCTCAAACAATCCACCTGCCTCGGCCTCCCAGAGTGCTAGGATTACAGGCGTGAGCCACCGCGCCTGGCCTGTGTTACTGTTTTTTATCAGGTTCTTACCATTTTTTAAAAAAATGTGTCCATGAAAAAGTTTTTGATTATTGTCCCCTAACCCCATTTTTCCCATAATCCCTGTAGTTTTCAGTATATAATTTTGTGTCACATAGTGATTTTTAGGAACAGATTGATTGTGCATGTGCATTTTAGAAAATGTAGGCCAGGTGCAGTGGCTCATGCCTGTAATCCCAGCACTATGGGAGGCCAAGGCAGGAGGATCTCTTGAGCCCAGGAGTTCAAGACCAGCCTGGGCAACATAATGAGACCCCATCTCTACGAAAGAATAAAATTAGCCTGGTGTGGTGACATGCACCTGTAGTCCCAGTTACTCAGGTGGCTGAGGCAGGAAAGTCGCTTGAACTCAGGAATTTGAGGTTGCAGTGAGTTGTGATCACACCACTGCACTCCAGCCTGGGCAACAAAGTGAGACCCTGCTTCTAAAAAAAAAGAAAAACAAAAAAAAGTTAGAAAACATGCAAGAATATAAGAAGAAAATAATCAACAGTAATCTAACCAGTGTTAACAATTTGGTAATCTTTTCATGTCTATATGAGAGAAAATGTTTATGTAAAAAGTGGGATAAAATTTGGGGTTTATACTCTTTATTAAGGTTAGCATCTTGGGTTTTTAAAAAGTATATCCTCATATCTTCAAATATTCTTAAAGGAGATGGCCTTGATATTCTGTGTGGATGAATGAACTCTACCCAGTGTTCAACAGGTGTGTTGAATGGCTGTGACTATGCTGGTTGTTTGGACATCTGCTTTGACTGGTCATTCCCCGTCCACGTGTACCCCATGTGTACCTTCATTAAATATAATCAATCCCCTAGTTTGGGACTTTTAAATTGTTTCTTTTATTTTCTGTAAGTAGTGGTGTGATGAACATCCCTGTATATGCTTTCTTGAATACTTATTATTACTTTCTTAGCATAAATTTCTAGACATTGAATTACTGAGTAAAAAAGTGTATTTTAAGGCTTTTGTAACTTATTGACGCAATCCCTGCAGAAAAATTGCACAAATTTACACTCTAACCAAGGTACTGTTTTATTGCACCTTCACCAACCTTAGAAGTGTAATTTAAAAAAAAACACAAAAACAAACTTTATTATTTGTTTAGGTAACTACAGTTATTGATCAGGAGAAAAGAATGTGAGGAAAGTATGGAAACTGACACCTTTTCATACAGAAGGATATGTATAATGGGAAGTGTAGAATTGACAAATGGAGTTTATTATTTTAAGTAATAAATAAATGAATATACTTGGCTACAGGTTTTATAAAACATACAGGCAAGGTAGGGAGGACAGGCTATAAAATTTCTGCCTTCCTGCAATAAAAAATCCTGAGTGATTCAAGAATATGAGTAAAGTCCAATTAAGGGGAATGGAAGTCTTATTTAAGATTCTCCAGATATCATCTCCAGTTGCCAGATTTTATTTATTTATTTATTTATTTTATATTTTCATTTTTTTGAGACAGGGTCTTGCTCTGTCACCCAGGCTGGAGTGCAGTGGTGGATAATAGTTCACTGTAGCCTTGAACTCCTGGGCTCATGCGATCTTCCTATCTCAGCTGCCCAAGTAGCTGGGATTACAGGTGCATGCCACCACACCTAGCTAGTTTTATTTTTTTATAGAGATGGGGTCTCACTGTGTTGCCCATACTGGTCTCAAAACACCACATGAGTGCAGAAAACCACCAAGCTGAACCAAGCCATATAGAAATACACAAATGCACACATGTACACAACTCACATATCTACCACATTGTACCATGTGTTTCATGAGCCATACTCTTCCATATTTGGCATTACAGTTTTCCAGCTGATTTCATATAATCTTACTTCTACTCTTTCATAATATTAATAACTCAAAAGTTATTAATGAAGCCAGTTATCCTGGCTTCAAGTGATTCTCCCACTTCAGCCTCCCAAAGTGCTAGGATTATAGGTGTGAGCTACCAGGCCTGGCTGGGTTGCCAGATTTTAAAGCCACCTTCCTTAGGATAATGATATTGTAAATTAGCAACATTACTGGTAAATGAAATGAATCACAATCAGAAGTATGGCAATATGTGGTTTTGCAAAGCCCCACTTGGATAGAATTTGACTAAAAGGATTTTGAGTAGAAGGCAAAGAAGTAGCTTACATGGGAAGGAGAAACTAAAAGGGCGTGTACTAAATCTGAGAGCTTAAGAACTTCCTAAGCATCATTTCTGCCTATCTGTCTCTCTGATGTGCTCACAGCCCAGAGCTAAATTAGTATGAGCAAAAAAAGCAGGGAGGCAGAAAGCATAAGAAAGATATGCTTAGAAGTTAGGAGAAGCCCGAACACCCAAACACTTGCCACTTCTTCCCTGTCAAAGATAACAGTCAACCCTGGAATAAATAGCAATCTGCTGTGATGCAGGCTGGGTGTAAGGGGCATGTTTGCCCCATTTGTTTGGAGGAGGAGGCCAAGATGGAAGCAGTTAAGCTTAAGTAATGGAGAGAGCAATGAGACCTGTTAGAGACAAAAGTCATAGCAGCAAGTCCAGATTCAACAATTTCTTGCTTTGATTAGTAGAAGACAAAAGGTAAAGAGATTAAAGCCAGTCAAGAATCTACAACAATTGTATTTTCAAAGAAATTCAAGCCTGAGAAATAAAGGCATCTGATGTTCTATCTCTTGGTAACTTTCAGGCCCCTAAAACAGACCCCAAAACAATGGACTGTTTCAACGGGAAAGCTCCCACCCAGGAACCATCCATGGGGCCCTCTCAAATGTGACACCATTTGAGGGCAGTCCTAGCCTAGTCCTAGCCTTTTTGGTTATATGATCCTTAAATTCTCTTTTTGCTAAATTTATTCACATTGGGTCTGTCACTTGCAATCCAAAGAGTTTTAGTTAATACACTTTTTCTTATAGCTCTTACATATTTAGATAGAAACAAATTTATTAATTGAATGTAAACAACTCTAAAACCAACAAAGTAAAATTAACATTAATTTAATGTTAATGGAGGGCAATTAATAGGGGAGAGTCTCCCAGAGATCAGAACCAGAGACAACTAGTTTGGTAACTAAGGAACTCATCTCATTTCCCTTCCCAGGTGGGGAAGCTTGCTCTTCCTGTCCAGCAAAATATCGTATGTGTTTCTTCACCTCTCCTTTTTCATGTAGGAGTATTTATTGCTGGTGTCCTGCTTTCCCTTTGCCTTGTTAGATATGTGTGGGCGTGTGTGTGTTGGGGTGGGTTAAATTTATAATTGCGCTATAGGATGCTAGACCTTAAGAAGCTATTAATACTTCAAGCTTGATTAAGATAACCAATGGAGATCTTGGAGTGGGATGCATAGATAAACAAGTTTGAGCAAGGGTGAGCACACTGTTAGTCTCATTTGGAAAACTTACCTAATGCTAGGCAGGACTATTCTTGCAAATATGGATATGGGGAAAGGATGGGTGTGGATGCTGAGCAACCAGGTTGGGTTGTGGAATGGTATTATATAATACACAGATGTAACTGAGTGAATCCAACTATACACTTTTTGCAGTTAAATTATAGTACAGATAATCTCACCCAACATTTCACTTAATGCCTCAAAGCAAGCTTCCTAGAAGACTTAAAGGTGCTCTTTCCATAGTCAGTCTGTATGGGCACATAATGCGAACCTCACTGTGGCCTTTCTCCTCCCTCATAGGACTTCAGTCACTTAGCACTCATACACACTGCCTTGAAGTTGGCCAATAAGAGCATCCCTTTCTTATGGTTTCTATTAGCCAATGATTGGTTGCCTGAGTAGGACCAGAGTCATTTTTCAGAGATCGATATGGCTATTAAGAGAGAGACCCAAGAGCTTCTCTCCTTTTGAGATCATGAAGACCAAGGTCATGTAATCTGTCAGGGACCTTCTTTGCCACCATGTGGAGAGAGCTCAACTGTGAGTGAAGACAACACAGGAAAAAGCAGTGTAGAAAGAGAAATGTCTTCAATGACATTGTTTAAGCTCAGGCCGAAGTTAGTTTTAATCCAGGGTTTCTCAACCTTGGCACTGTTGACATTTTCAGCTGAATGATTCTTTGTTGGGGGCGTATGTTCTCTGAGTGTAGAATGTTTAGCAGCATTCTTGGCCTCTACCAACTAGATGCCAGTAGTAGACTTGCAATTGTGGCAGCCAAAGAAAGGTCTCCAGATACTACTAAATATCCCCTGTGTGGAGTGGGGGCAAAATCTCTACCAGCTGAGAACCACTGCTCTAGTCCTAGCCTTTTTGGTTATATGATCCTTAAATTCCCTTTTTGCTAAATTTATTCACATTGGGTCTGTCACTTGCAATCCAAACAGTTTTAGTTGATACACTTTTTCTTATAGCTCTTATATATTTAGATAGAAACAAATTTATTAATTGAATGTAAAAACTCTAAAACCAACAAAGTAAAATTAACATTAATTTAATCAAATAGCACTAAATTGCAGATGTAGCTTGTGTAGTTAATCACAAAAATGTTTGTGTGTTTAGTATTTTACATATTTGAGTCTCAATTTTTTAAAATTTTGAGCATGACAAACCAGTTTTTGTGTCGTAGTTATTTTTGACAATAAACTCTTTTTTAAACCACCAATATTTTAATTTAATGGACTAATCAATTTAATATGCCTTAAAAAATTCTGTAACTAGTTATTACTAGTGAATTGTTATGGTAGGTATATGCAAGATGGATTCTAAGCCTTACAACACTCAATAATGTAAATATCACTGCTGTGGTGGAGGAGGTAATTTAGAATTCTGCATAGTTATGCTACCATGTATAAGTGAGACATCATTTTTTTCCATCACTTTTCTGTATTCAAGTAACTGTAGAAGCATTGCTTATTTAGCATGTCATGATGTTGTTTGACTATAATTTGATCTATGTACATCATTTGCATTTTTGATCTTTATGCTTTTTCTCAATGTCTGAGACAACTCCATTGAACTGCATCACTTATAAGTTGTTAAAGTCTCTATTTAATAATAAAGTCTCATTTATGAAATTTCTTTCAATTTCAAATTATCAGTGTAAAAGAGAAATTTTCTTTGTGTAATGGGTAAAATAATTCAACATTTTGACATTAGGACTGACTAATGGCAGTCATACACTAACCATTACATTAAAAGTTAAATTATTAAATAGTAGTTAATTGCAAAGAATTCTTTAGATTTCATTCAGTAGTTTTATGGTTAGTAATTTTGCTATTGTTATTGTGAATCTATGTTAGATATATTGAAAGATAGCGCAAATACATCATTATGTTAATGTGTCATTAGAACAAAGATTTTTAGTATAAGAGAAGGTGAATATAAGATCAAAGAAGCAGAGTTAGAATGCTGTAATGATGGATTAGAAATTGAAATTATCAGTACAAACTAATGATTTTTTAAAATGTATTTCCCAACTTTGATCACTGAAAGGTCTAGAAGCAGTGACATCCCAATAGCAATGAGTAATCCTGGTGCCCAGATTTTTTCTAAATACTATTCCTCACTAAATGAACTAAGGCTCCCTGGAGAAAGGGCTCTTTCCAGAGCTGGGACAGGGTAAATACAAGGTGAGCCAGGGACATTTTGTTGAACTAGAAAGCAAGGAAAATTCAGAAATTAATGACATGTATCAAAAGGATGCAGGAGCCATCTTGAAAGGATTCGCACTGGCCAATTTGGGAAAATTTGAGCAATTATTTTAGATACCTCTTAGGTGCCATCCCAGATCCTCTGGGACTTGTCTCATTTCAGTGCTATGCAAGGTCTCATGCAGGCATAACTTTATACAGCCTCATCTCCTGCCATTCTGCAAGACCCTTGCTTCCTGCCCCAGGGCTTCCCTGTTGACACTGCTGTGGGTCCTGCTGAGTGCCCAGATCCATTGGTGTGCAACCTGGAAGTAAAGAGGAGTGAAAATCCAATTGTAGAGGAATTAAATCTACCATCTTGCTATTTGTTTTCTTTTTATCCCTTCTGTACTTTGTTCCCCTTTTCCTCTTTTTTCTGCCATCTTTTGGATTAATTAGTACTAGCATTTTTTATTATTTCATTTGATCTTATTTATTGGCATATTAGCTATATCTCTTTGGGTTTTTTTGTTTGTCTTTTGGTATACATGTTTAACTTATCATACTCTACCTCCAAGAATATTCTTCCATTTTCTCTCTCCTGGTCTTTGTGCTGTTGTTTTAATAATCTCACTTCTGCATATGTCACAAATCCCGAAACACATTATTATTATTGCTTTAAAAGTAAATTCTCTTTCAAAGGGATTTTTAAGATAAGAAAAAAAATTTATATTTACCTATATGTTTATTATTTCTGGTGCTGTTCATTGCTTTATGAAAATTTCCATTTAGTATAATATTTTTTTTTCCTGCCTGAAGAAAGGTCCTTCTTTAGCATTTCTTGTGATTCTCATCTGTTGGTGATTAATTCAGCTTTCTGGGTCTTAATTTCTGAAAGATATTGACATTATTTTCTTTCAGTACTTTGAAGATGTTCTTCTGACTTGCATTGTTTTTGATGTCTGCTCTCATTTCTTTTTTTCTTTCTTTCTTGGTATGTAATGATTCTTTTTTTTCCTCAAACTGTTTTTAAAGATACCTTTCTGCCACTATTTTTAAGTGTTAATTATTATGTACCTCGGTATTGTTTTCTTTGTGTTTCTTGTGTTTGGAGTTTGTTGATCTTAGATCTGTAGGTTTATAATTTTCATTAAATTTGGAAAATTTTCAGCCATTATTTCTTCAAACATGATTTTCTGTTTCCCTTTCTCTCTCTTCTTTTTGGGATTCAGAAAGTACATATTAAGCTGTCCGAAGTTTTCCCATAGCTCAAGGATGCTTTGTTCATTTTTTTTAATCTTTTTTTCTTTCAGTGTTTTATTTTGATAAGTTCTGTTGCTATGCTTCCAGGTTTACTAATCATTTCTTCTGCAGTGTGCAATCTGTTCATCCCATTTGGTATAATTTTCATTTCAGAAATGGTAGAGTTTTTTTTTTTGAAAAAAGATTTCAGTTGACCTTATTTGCCATTCAGAATTGGGCAACACTTCACTCAATAAAATAGAATTAGTGATCATTAAGAAATTGTAGTTTTGATCTCTAGTAATTTGATTTGGGTCTTTTTTGTATCTTCCATGTCTCTTCTTAACATATTTATCTTTCTTACACCTTCTGGAACTGGTAGAATATATTTATAGTAGTTTTTTTAATGTTTTTATGTACTAATTCCATTATTTGTGCCATTTCTGTGTCTGTTTCTAATGATTGATTTTTCTCCTTATTATGCATTGTATTTTCCTGCTTCTTTGCATGCAGGAAGTTTTTTTCTCTTTTTTTAATTGTTCACTCCCTACTTCAGCAGATGCCTGATAATTTTTGACTGGATGCCAGACATTGTGAATTTTATGTTGTGTGCAAAATTTTAAAAAATTTGTATAAATATTTTTGAATTCTACTCTAGGTCGCAGTTAAGTTATTTGGAAAGAATTCATTCCTTTCAAGGCTTTCTTGTAAGCTCTATTAGAAAGGACCAGAATGGCCTTTAATCTAGGACTAATTTGGTTCTACAATAAGGCAATATCCTTCTGAGTACCCAACCCGATTTCCTATATATTATGAGATTTCTTCACTCCTGCTATTGGAAACATGAACTATTCCCAGCCCTGTGTGAATATTGGTAATTTTTTTGCCAACTCCTTGCCAGTGGTTCATTTTTTGGCCTTGGTTTTCTCACAGGCATGTGCTGATCAGCTCTTTGATGAAGATTTGAGGGGAACCCTCTGCAGATCTCCAGCACTTTCTTGGAGATCTCTCTTCTCTGGTGCTCATTTTCTAAATTCTAGTCTCATTGACCTACCTAAATTCTCAGTTCTTTCTCTTCAACTCAGGGAGACCACTACACTGTGTTTGGATTCCCCTTTGTGCTCTGCAGCCTGGGATAGTTGTTAAGACTTACTTTGTTTGTTTCCTTTCTTTAAGGGATTACCGAATTGAACTACCTTGTGTCCAGTGTCTGAAAACCGTTGTTTTATATGTTTTGTCCAGTTTTTTTTTTTTTTGAGACAGAGTCTCACTGTGTTACCTGGACTAGAGTGCTGTGGCGTCATCCTAGCTCACAGCAACCTCAAACTCCTGGGCTCAAGCGATCCTCCTGCCTCAGCCTCCTGAGTAGCTGGGACTACAGGCATGCGCCACCATGCCTGGCTAATTTTTTCTATGTATTTTTAGTTGTCCGATTAATTTCTATTTTTTTTTTTTTTTTTAGCAGAGACGGGGTCTCGCTCTTGCTGGTCTTGAACTTCTGACCTTGAGTGATCCACCCGCCTCAGCCTCCCAGAGTGCTAGGAATACAGGCCTGAGCCACTGTGCCCAGCCTCTTTTAAGTTTTAATAGAGGCCAGGTGCAGCGGCTCATTTAAAAGAACATCGGTTTAAAGAACTCTGTCTCCTCCATAGGAGGAGAGGGCTGGCAGAGCACTGGACAGGAGTCCAGAGACTTAGGGGCAACCTGCAGAGTGACCTTGGCACAGACCTAGAAGGTCAGAACAGCCCCTCCACACTCGCTGAGGGCTCTGGCCGTATGGGCGTGACTCAGTTTCCCTATGGAGGCTCAGGTGGTCCGGGTCCAGGACAGCCCTGCTCTGCTGCCGGCTCGGCCCCCACTGGCAGCAAGTGCCACTTTGTCCTGT
>CAUYSK010085067.1:0-31310 GCA_963575035.1 Avahi laniger | reverse complement strand
CTGTAGTCCCAGCTACTTGGGAGGCTGAGACAGTAGGATTGCTTGAGTCCAGGAGTTTGAGGTTGCTGTGAGCTAGGCTGACGCCACGGCACTCGCTCCAGGCAAGAGAGTGAGACTCTGTCTCAAAAAAAAAAAAAAAGTAGGGGGAAAAAGGATGCTTCTGGCTGATGCATTGGGTCCAATGCATCCACTTTATAGTGTGGTAAGGCAGAAGCAGAGAAAACAGGCTAATGTAGTAACCAAGGCAAAAGACAATAACTAGATGGTGGCTGTACTGGGTGAAAGTCACGATAGTTGTGAGAGGTGATCTGATTTGACGTACATTTGGAAGATAAAGTCCACAGGATTTCCTAGGTAAACATGGAGATGACAGGAAGAGAAGCCAAAGATGACTACTGTGTTTCTAGCCAGAGAAACAGAAGGATGGAACACCATCAGCTGAGACGAGAAGGATACAGACGGAATGAGAGAACGAGAGAGCGAGAGAGAAAGAGAAAATGGGCGCATGCTGGAGTGCATGCACATGTTGCGCTGGGGAGGGCAGGGGAGATCAGGAATTCAGTTCTAAGCTCCAGTCTGCTATAAAACGGAGATAATATCATTCCTTAACTCATAAGTTTTGTTAGTTTTTCTGGGTAAACATCACTGCATTCTTTCATTTTAGTTGGAAGTCCTATCATGTAGACTTTGTTGTGACCCTAGAAGGAAGCCCAGAAATCATATAGCCTCTCTGCTCATGAAAGCGTGACGGGTGTGACGGTTAATTCTGTGTCAACTTGTCAGGGATAAGGGATGCCCAGATACCTGGTTAAGCATTATTTCTGAGTGTGTCTGTGATGGTGTTTCTGGAAGAGATCAGCATTTGAACTGGTGAACTGAGTAAAGCAGTTGACCCTCCTCCAATGTGGGTGGGCACCATCCAATCCATACAGGGCCTGAAGAACAAAGAGGAGGAAGGACAAATCTGCTCTCTCCACTTGAGCTGAGACATCCATCTTCTGCTTTTGGACATCTGTACTACTCCTGGTTCTTGGGCTTTCAGACTCGGATTTGGACTTACACTATCGGCTCCCCTAGCTCTCAGGCCTTTGGACTTGGACTGAATCGCACCACCAACTTTCCTGGTTCTCTAGCTTGCGGACAGCAGATGGTGGGACTTCACAGCCTCCATAATTGCATGAGCCAATTCCTATAATAAATCTCCTCTTATACATACCTGTGTATCCCACTGGTTTTGTTCCTCTGGAGAACTGCAACTATTTAATAATATGATGGGTCTACCAGCTCTCATCCCCAACATAAGCACGTTCCCCTTGTACAAAAAGGAAAAATGTGTCCACTCTCCACAGCTCCTTTAATTAGGTTCCACTCGCACCTCTCTAGAAAAAATTCCTCCACTTTTCTATTTCTATAAATATTTCACTCCTTATGTCCACTGCTCACCCCACTGTTTATATGAGAGAAAGAGGTTAGATACTTTGGGAATTCATGACTCAGCCACCTGTATCTCTGGATACAGCTTTCTTTCCTATTGTGGAGTTTATCACTTCCACTGATGAGTGTGTCCTTAATAAAAATAAGATATAAATTGCTTCTCATTTTTCCTATCTTGTCAAGCACTCAGTTCCTTAATAGTTCTATAGTTCCTAATTCTTTCTGCAGAGGCTTTCCATGCTCTCCTTTACACTGACTGTCATTTTGATTTGGGACTTGGGAAGAAACAATCTGGTAACAACAACGACAAAAGCTACTATGGATTCCCACTGAAAGCCTTTTTTTCTGAAGAGGAGCCAGCCCTGTTCCTACTGCAGTACTGTCATCTAGAAACCAAAATTCTCAGCTGACATAACATTTCAGGACTAATCTAATTCCTAGGAAACTACTCAGCATAGTTCAAAATATAAAAATCCAGCAGCAGGCTCTTGCCTTCGCATCTGAAATTTCAAATTGTAAATTCCTAATAGCAACAGTAACTGCTTAAGTTTTACTGAGCCTTTAATATGTGAGGGGTGCTGTGCTAAATAAGTGCTCTAACTACATCAGCTCATTCAATACTTAAAATAACCCTGTGACAAAGTTATCATTATTCATAAAAACAGGAGATATTAGGTCAATCTTATAAATCAGCAAGCACCATAGTATGGACTATGACATTTAATAAATCCCCAAAGAATTATGAGAGATTGGTATTGCCTTATATTATTATTTTCTGACTCTAACATTTATAAAAAAAGAAGAAAAATGCAGGTGTGCCCCCCCTTAAAGAAAATAGGTTATTTCAAAATGAAAATAAAATTCTTTTTATTTTACTTATAAACCGTCACATCCAAGGAGGGAACCCAAGGCTGCCCTCGTAGCAGGTTCAGAGCTCACGACATTACACAGGCAGCTTGTTTCCACACTGTGGTTTTAAGATCAGAGATTTGAGCTGCACAAGACGACTCTTTAAAAACAGCTAATGTAGTGGACCAATGTTTCACTGAGCCGAAGTAGAAGAGACTATTTTCAGCACTTCATCAGCACCTATGGGGATATGGTGATAACTCACTGCTGCTGACCTCAAGATTACAATCTAAGTGGGGAGATAAGATGTGCATAAAGTAACTCTAAAGGCACTAGAAAAGAAGTCTAAATTCCAATACAAGGAACAGACAGCTGTAAGAGTTCAGAGGAAGAAAAGACTGCTTCCAATTGTGGAGGTCAAACTGGCTTCTTCTGAAGAGGTAAAATTTGAGTTGTTCTTGAAGGGTACGCGTGATCTGAATACATGGAATCCAGCAGGGAGGAGAACGTTCAGAAGCACATGGCATAATGACAAGGAAGTGTGGGGCATATGTTAAGTACCTGAGCTTACTTGGAGCATGGGCACGAGAAAGAGAATAGAGGAAAATGAGGTTAGTCGGACAGGTTAAATGTGACCATGGCAAGCCTTAGAAAGCAGAGCACCTAGATAGGAAATGATTCTAATACTCTAGGAAGAATATCTGAATCAAGGTAGATACCAGAAACATTTTAAGGGGTGGAATGGACAGCATTTGGCAGTGACGTGGCATTAACACATGGAGCAAGAGAGACATGGGAATGAAGCTGGCTAAATGAGAGGATGATAGCACATTAATAAAAATATGAAACAAAGGAGGAGAAATGGATACACATGTGAGCAGGTAGAGAGGAGAGCTGTTCAGGTTTTTTCTTTCTTTCTTTTTTTAATATATGTATTGAGCTTCAGGTGATAGAAGAATACTGAAGTGGTGAGATCCACTTATTTATATAATGAAAGTGGGCTGCAAATGTCAGGGTAGAGCTCAGGACTGAGATCTCATCTTAACATGTACCATGGAAGCTAACTTTAAGTTTGTACAGCACTGATCTCTGAAGACACAGAATAAACACGTATTTAGGATTTCCTTTAATCTTTATGAGATAAGTAACCCTGTGAGATAAATACTATTATCACCACTTCCTGAAATCATAGTATTTGGCCCGTAAGTTCTTCCTAAAGAGTTCACGGTTAGAATTAGTTTTATGTTAACCACAATCTGCCAAATGCAGACACAAAGGAAACCTTACCACAGATGGAATTTTAAGTCTTTAGTACATAAGAGGCAACCAGGATAGTATGAGATCTTCCAGTTCATTTTACTCCTCGTGGCTGCCTGATTCTTCAGCACAGTCGTGTGTTAACCACTTCCAAGCAAACTGTGCCCATGTTTAACAAGCGGGCAATGGAGTGGTGAGAGGCGCTCAGTGGTCCATGAAGTCTGTTCAGCTGTCTACCACAGGGGGTGAAGTGGGCTGTGAGTGGGGGTGGTTGATGGGGATTTTGCCCTCTGAAATACCTTTGAGGGACTACCCAGAAGACACACAGGCCACAAACAATTTCCATGCGCATTCAGGAGGTGGGAAGCAGAAGAGAACCAAGGGTGTTGCCAAAGGAGACGTCAGAAATGTCTGCTAAAACAAGGGAAAGCATTTCTTCCCCACTGTGTAGGCGATATACTTCCTTTTGCAACATTAAACTCATTCTCTTTTTCTTTCAGAGTAAACAGAAATCACCTGTGCTACTTCCACCATCTGTATGAAAACCACTAAATGAGGGTCCTATACTTCTCTCGTTTAACCAAAGATAAAAAACCACCTTTTTTCTGTCCTTTTGTAAAAAACAAACAAAAAAACCCTCAACATTTTGTGTTTCCCTTTCTGTATTGTTTCATTAGCAAGTAATAAAACAAGTGTTCATAACTGTGTGCATACAGTAGATAAAACGTGCCCACAACTATGCAGCATTAAATCTTCCAAATCATCGCGTGGAATCTGATACATGCTATTAAAAAAAAGTATAAACCTCCAACTAATAACTGAAACATACATTTCGGAATTATAGTACTTTAGAGGTGAAAGAGAACCAGTCTAAATTTATTTTACAGGGTGGAAAAACAAGGTTCAGGCAGCTTAGCTTGTTGTCTGTAATATTCTCTCCTTATTTTGAGCCTCTTCTATGTTATCACCCTGGTGTTATGTACCAGCTACCTGTGCATCGTATTTGCCCTGTTAGACCACAATCTCCTGGAAAACAGGTACCCTGTTCTAACTTTCTTTTAATGTCTAACAACAGGCCCTACACATAGAGAGTGCATAGTAAATGTTTGTGAAATCATTTATTGCTCAGAAAGGAAGGCAGGAAAGAATTTTAGCCAAATAACATATTATTCTAAACTTAGAGTGAAAAATTCATTTCTATTTTTGAAACCACACCTACACTTAATCATCCCCATGATTTACTAAGTATTCTCTAAGCATGTAGCTCTCACTGAGGAGTATTTCTCATTCCAGAAATCTAGGAAGGCTTACTCATTACAGTGTAATAGACGATGAGGAATTCTTCCAATGAAGTCCAGGACCTAACCTATGACCCACTCTATGGCCACTCACAACAAAGCGAAGGAAGTTTAACATTTTATAGTCAGAAAAATCTTAAGAGTAAATGTTCTTTTAGTCCTATTTCCTCAGCTGAAAAGCGTATCTTTCCTTCTTTTCTCTCTTGAAAGATCTCTTCTGTGAAGTTGAAAATACGTTGAAAAACAATACCCTTATGCTTTTACCTAAAAAGCTTAATGTAAAGAGGAAAATCTGTGTGGTCTCTCAAGTTAGTATTATAGAAATCTGGAACTATGTATACAAGCGCCTGCTATTTTAAGATCACAAGAAACAGCTAGCCTGGGAAAATGAAAGAGAGGTGAACCATTTCTAACATCTTAACAGCCACTTCAAGCAACCACTTGTTCTGCAAATACCACAGGCCCCTTGGGAATTTTTAGATTTGGTTGATAACTTGAACTCTGGCAATTTGCCTTGCAACAGAACTGCTCTATTTGAAATGGGCATTAGCAGCAGAAAACTATGTAACCTTATCACATTATACTTTGTACTTTTTATGGAATTCAAACTAATTCACATTTCAAAAATGAAGTAAGGTAACATTTACAATAGATTCAGGCAGACATATGTGCCATCATTTCTATAACCCAACTACCTGTTTGGAGTGTGCAGCAGACAGTCTGAAAAGCTGGCCACCAGCACTGTCTCCCATCCCTGCACACATCTGCCTCTCCTCCCACCAAGAGCAGAATCTATTTCCTCTCCCCTTGAATCTCGGCTATCCTTGTGATTTGCAACAACCAACACACTGCTACAGAAATGAGGCTGTACCAGTTCTGGGCCTAGGTTCAAAGAGATCTGGCAGCTTCCACTTTTGCTTTCTTAGAGCTTTGAGGTGACTCTTCTGTTGGAATAAGAGGCACATGGAAAGAGAGGTCTGTAGAAGACGACTACACGAGAGAAGCCACAGGAGCACTTAGACACTCCAATCTAAAGCCAGTATCAAGGCTCCAGGCATGCAAGTGAGACCATCTTGGATCCTCCAGTCCTGGTAGAGTCCAGCAGACACCACGTGCAGCAAAGACAAGCCATTCCATCTGAACCCTGCCCAACTGCAGATACACAGAAACATGAGGTTAGGGACCAGAGTAAGAATGGAGGGTCAGCACTGGGGAGGGAGGTGGTTATGGGGTGTGCTAACGACAGAGCAACCTGTGATACCTTTAGTGTTAGTTCTGGTCACTACCTTGGACTGTGGTGGTAGACACAAAGGTAGACAGGTGATAAAACTGTACACACCTTTACATACGCATGTGTGCGTACACATGAGTGCAAGTAACTGCGGAAATCTGAAAAAAAAATCAGTGGATTGTATCAATGCCAATGTCCTGGTTGCATTATAATTTTGCAAAATGTTAGTACTGGGAGAAACTGGGCAAAGGGTACATGAGATCTCTGTGTATTTTTTCTTTTACAACTGCATGTGAATCTATGATTATTTTAATAAAAATTTCAATTAAAAATGGTTAATGAGCTTCAAATCAGTAACAAATAAAAAAAATGGTTACTCCAACCTACTAGGGTTTGAAGTCGTCTGTTATACAGCAATAGATAAATGATAGAGAATAATATTTTAATATAATTTGTTAGCTCAGCTCTACAAGAAAAGACTAACTGGATGTATATGTGATGTTAACAAGTGCTGTATTATTAGTTTGGTGCATTATTTTTGCCTAGTTTATTTGCATTTGACCAAATAGTTCCCTTCAATTGGCTAGAGAGAAATGGGAAGTGACAAAAGCCAGTCAATGAAAAGGGTTAATATTGTCAAATACTTTCCCCACATTTTAACAACTCTGAGATTGAAATGCATTTTATAAGTGGCAGCATTGTTTTTTCTTCGAGGTATAAAAATAATGTTAAATCGACAGTTTTCGATTAGCTGAGCTACATGATATTGAAACCTGAGGGGTTTTTTTAGTCCAAATATGTATTTAGTTGTATTTCAAAACATGAAAGATTTATAAATTTTCTGTAATTCGTTTCTATATAATCACTGAGAGTGAGAGAGAATCAGCACTATTTTTGTACCTACCCTTTATAGTTATACAGCAACCTTCCATTTATTATCAGGAGGGAAGTGATTCCTACAAGTTAATAAACAGTCACAATTTAGTAAGCAATTTAAAAACCCTACCTATAAAGGAAAAAGCAAAAACTACAATGTAGCAGAGACTGCAAGCTTCTTTCCAGAATTTATTCTTTCCCTCCTTTTTGGCAACAGAATCCTGATTTTAAAAATAATGCATTTCCCAACCTTTCTTGCATACATGTAGCAATGTGGACAGCACCAAAATCCTGACAATATCAAGGAGTGCTGCATGGGATTTACAGGAAGTCTCCTTAAAAGGAACTAGGCTCTTGTTCTCCCCATTCTTCTGCCTGGACTACAGAAATGATAGACGAAGCTGAACCAGCCACCCTAACCCATGGGGGAACACACTAAGGACAGTGTTTAGCAGGTTAGAAGGAGCCTGGATCCCTAATGACAATGAAACACCATACCAGTTTGCCCACTTCTAGCCACATTTCTTATCAGAGAAATGAACTACTTTGTTTAAGCCACTGTTTTTTGTCTTGTTTTTGAGACAAGGTCTTGCTTTGTTGCCCACGCTGGAGTGCAGTAGCAAGGATCATAGCTCACTGCTGCTCTGAACTCCTGGGTTCAAGTAATCCTACTGCCCCAGCCTCCTGACTAGCTAAGACTACAGGTGCCCACTACCATGTGCAGCTATTTTCTTTTTCTTTTTTTCTGGTAGAGACGAAATCTTGGTATGTTGCCCAGGCTGGCTCGAAATCTTGGCCTCAAGAGCTCCTTCTGCCTCGGCCTCCCAAAATGCTGGGATTATAGGCATGAGCCAACATGGCCACTCTAAGCCACTATTATCCTGAGTTTTTCTCATTACACAGTTAACCTAATCCTAACTAATACATATAGTTTACAACAGTATTATCCAAAATGTATTTCATGGAAATTTAGTTTTTCAAAATATCCTTTTCTTGGGGAAAAGAGTAGTTCCATAGTTAAATTAGTAGGGGTAACACCATCCTATCTACTGAAACCCAGATTTCTCAAAGTCTACAAAGATCACTTCTTTACCAACATTTGAAACTCTCAAAAAGACAAAAACAAACTTAATTCTTTCTAGAGGTGCTGCATGCAATGTTCTGAAATGTTCCTTATCTAGATAGCAGTCCCCAACCCCCAGGCCTTGGACAGGCACCTTTTCCCTGCAGACAGATTCACCCTATTCGGAACTGGGCTGCGCAGCAGGTGAGCAAAGGTTCATCTGCATTTACAGCTGCTCCCCATCACTTGCATCACTGCATAAGCTCCACCTCCCGTCAGATCAGCGACAACATTAGATTCTCATAGGAGCAGGAACCATATTGGAAACTGTACATGTGAGGGATCTAGGTTGCATGCTCCGTATGAGAATCTGATGCCTGATGATCTGAGGTGGTGACGCTAGCGCTGGGGAGCAGCCGCAAACACAGATTCTCATTAGCAGAGAGGTTTGACTGCACAATAAATATAATGTGCTTGAATCATCACCAAACCAACCTCCCACCATCCCCATCCCCCTCCGCGGGTCCACGGAAAAACTCTTCCATGAAACCGGTCCATGGTGCCAAAAAGGCTGAGGACCACTGATCCAGATGTTTCTAAATATAATTTTAAAAGCCCCACTTTTTCACTAATTCTACATTCCAGATATTATCAAATCCTTTTAACAGCTGATGTATAAGCGGACTAACTAGCTTGATTAATTTAGAGATTTAGATTCTTTTAGAGAAAGAATGGGAATGGGTGCTAGTTAATAATTCAAGACTGGCCTGGTGTGGTGGCTTGCACCTATAATCCCAGCTACAATTGTGAGGCTGAAGTGGGAGGACTGCTTGAGGTCAGGAGTTGGAGGCTGCAGTGAGCTATGACCTTTCCACCTCACTCCAGCGTGGGCAGCAGAGTGAGACTCTGTCTCTAAAAATAATAATAACATTATTAAGACTGACCATAAGAAAGGATTTCAGCCCTTTTTACAATTTACACAAGAGGCTAGTATTAAGAATTACTAAGCAATTTAGCAAATGTCTTCAGACACTCAGATAAAAGGAACTGAACATATAGTACTAACATGGTTACTTTCTCAGATGGAGCAGTAAATAAAATATTTATCAATTTAGTCTGAATATTAGTGGTTTTAGTCAGATTAAAATGTACCCAATTATACTTTTCCATAATCCTAATTTACTAAGGAAAATTTTGCTTTTGTCATACATAATTTTATGTACTTCTATGCCTATGATAACACATATGGCTAAGCAGACTCTCATTCGGCATTCTTCATTCTCTCCCTTATTAGAAGTATACAGCCGTGCTCACTGCTGTGTGACTTTGCAATACGGGAACAGTGTATTCCCTGGCCCCACTGATACTGGGCAGAAATATCAGTGTTCCAGTTCAAGCTGAAGCCTCAAGATTTTGCATGTTTCTTTTTTTTTTTTTTTTGACCCCACACCCCACCGACTTGGCATGTTTCTACTCATCCTTCTTAAACTTCTGTGATCCTATATAGGAAGATGTATGTATGTATTTATCTATATGCCCAAGTAGCCACTACCTCTCAGCCTAAGGCTCCAGAATAAAAATTTAGGAAACAGACCTGAACCTAGCCAGAAGTTTAAAGCCCAGCCTCGCTTAGCTGAACAAAACCTAGATCAGTGGAAATGCACCAACCTGCAGACCCAGAAGAGTGAAAATGTTGGTTGTAATTCACTGAGATTTTGAGGCTGTTTGTTATGCAGCAGGAAGAAACAGTAATAAAAACAGCTATGAAAGGAAAGCTTCTCAACTGGACAATTCATATGGTACATAGGACAAACAGAGAAACTCAGTGCCTACCTGTACTCTTTCACTGATGCCCAGGAGAATGATTAAGCCACGCTCATTTACTCCTTTGCCCTGTTAACGTGTCAGAGTTAGCTAAAAGAGTCATACAGAGATACTGCTTCAGACAAAATTCAGGTTGCACTAAAAAGCCAACCCCTTTATCAAGCAAGGGCCTATCACTGAGCAAACACAACATTCTTAAACGAGACAGGTATCTCCGTAGTATTAAAACTCAAGACAGTGATCGTAAACACAGCCCATGTGTAACACTTAAAACAAAGAAACCATCTTAAACAAAGCTATAAAATATTTTATCAAAACAAATACTTAAGAATAAAAAGGCATAGACATATAAAGGATCCTCCTCAGGAAAGGCTAAAAAAGGGAAGAGTTGGCTTCTTGAGGAAATTCCTTCTCAATTTTTTTCTGAATTCAGTAGGCTCAAGTGCAGTGAGTACGTATTTGTATTTTCCTTACCAGCACAACAGGAGAGGTGTAGTGCACAGTGTACCCTTGTTAGATATCTCCCCAGCATACATTCTTCCTTCCCTGTCCTAACAGAACCCTGACTTGGATTGTAACCATCCCAAGCCACAACCAAAGATAAGTACACAACCAACCTAAGGAAGATCAATCAGGGTTAATAAGATTTGATTTGGGGACTTCTGTTTAAGCTATCAGGAAACTCATACCTAGTTGGAGTGAAGGATAAAGTCTTGGCTGAAGCCAGTGTTACCTGGACCTCTCAGTTACTATACTAGAAATGCCTCATTACTGTTTAAGCCGTTGGGCTTTCTATTATTTGCATCCAAACATCCAACTGATAAAATTTTTAGAATAATCGAGGAGCAAATGTGAAATTAGAATTAGGGGTATTCCCAAAGTACATAGCTATCTTTCCAAGAAAGTGGGCAGACTAAAAAAACCTGGTGAACTTTTTGAGTCTTTCTCTTTAAATAACCAAACATGGGAAATAACATATTATAATAAAATCCCTAGCTCTGTGGCTAAATAATTGTTTCATCATTGTCTGATTACAGGCCAAAAAAAAAAAAATCGGTATGTACTGACACATTCTATTCACTGGACTAATTAAACAACTATATTATTTAAGAAACAATAACATAAGGCCGGGGGCGGTGGCTCATGCCTGTAATCCTAGCACTCTGGGAGGCCCGAGCGGGTGGATCGCTCGAGGTCAGGGGTTTGAGACCAGCCTCAGCAAGAGCGAGATCCCGTCTCTACTAAAAATAGAAAGAAATTAATCAGACAACTAAAAACATACAGAAAAAATTAGCCGGGCATGGTGGCGCATGCCTGTAGTCCCAGCTATTCAGGAGGCTGAGACAGAAGGATTGCTTGAGCCCAGGAGCTTAAGGTTGCTGTGAGCTAGGCTGATGCCACAGCTACAAAAAAAAAAAAAAAAAAAAAACAAACAATAACAGACTGTAAAATGGTACAGTCACTTTGGAAAATAGTTTGGCAGTTCCTCAAAATGTTAAACATAGTTACCATATGACACAGCAATTCTACTCTTAGGTATATAGTGAAGAGAATTGAAACCGTATGTGGATACACACACAAATATATACACAAATGTTCAAAGCAGTATTCATAATAACTCAAAGGTGCAAACAACCCACCACTAAGGAATCAATAACAAACTGTCCATGCAATGTAGTATTTACAACATGGATGCACCTTAAAGGCAGTAAGCTATGTGAAAGAAGTCAGACACAAAAGGTTGCATATCGGATGATTCTATCTATATGAAATGTCCAGAATAGGTAAATCGATAGAAACAGAAAGTAGGTTAGCGGTTGCTTAGGGCTGAGATAGGGGAATAGGGGAAGGAAAGTGACTGTTGGTGCATATGGGTTTCTCTTTGGGAGAATGAAAATTAGACAGTGATAGTGGCTGCACAACCAAAAACCACAGTACTGTATACTATGAAAGGGTGAATTCTATGGCCTGTAAAAAGCTGTTATTTACAAAAATAGATAAAAGCTTTAAACTATTAAAATCTTTATTATTCACTGGTTTTTGTCAGTGCAAGTTTAAGTGAAAGCAATAGTTTATATGAAAAACATCTGATTATCTCCCCGCTCCATCTCATTTTTTCATTATTATAGATTCCTGAAACCTTCGTATTAGGGAAGTATGAGAAATAAAAGGCCAAGTTACATATTTTTTGTAAATGAGTGAAAAGAGAAACAGCCTCAGTTGGTTCATTCATGTGAATTAGGCTAAATTACTTGACTGTGCAAGTCAGAAGTTCTGGAATATGAAACAAAATGTATTAATTGGGCAAGTCCCAGCCTGTGCTTTATACAATTAGCCCAATGTTACAAAAACAAGTATCCCTTGTAATCCAAATCTATTCAGTTTCTGAGTTTGGAAAGTGAAAGGTCAGACACAGAGTGATAACTGAATTTTCCTTTACCCAGAGAGGCTCAGTATCTGACAAGCTAGCAATTACAACTTCTTTCTTCAAAGCAAAATAAGCATCAATATAATACGGTTTCCTGCTTTTACCACTAATCAATAGCCTGAATCACAGAATTACTGGCTTATACACTTAAATTGCACCAGCAGTACTATTAGGCATTTCAGGCAAAATTTGACACTAAATAATTATTACGTCCAAAGCTTCTATCATGTCCTAGTACTTCTTTACTCTCCAGATAATAAATTTGAGCATCTGCAGGCTGAATTAATTTTGATCACCAATACAGATTGTCTGCATACAGTAGTCCAAATATAAAATAAAGCACAGCTAAAAACTATGATGACAAGAAGAAAAGAAAGGCTTTTTTTCTCATTTTTGAAAATATGGGCTAGGATTACACACAGGGAGTTGATACTTTTTAAGTGAAGTACCCTGATGGTCAACTTGATTGATAAAAAATAATGCCAGCAAGTACCACAAAGTTAAAGATACTACAGGCAAATATCAGAAACTCTTATTCCTCAACCAAAGATTATGGTTGCACATTATACTATATACTAAGAGGCTACGGGTAGTGGGGAGATGAGCTTACTGATAGCTTATACAATGTTCCTATAAAAAATGGTCCTAAAGAAATTATTTTTCAAAAATAGCGAGAAGGGAAAAACAGTATCTTAGTCTTGTTGGGTTCCTATAACAAAATACCTTAGGACTGAGTAATTATAAACAATGGAAACTATTTCTTAGTTCTAGAGACTGGAAAGTCCAAGATCAAGGCACCAGTGGATTCTGTGTCTGGTGAGGACTCACGCTCTGCTTCACAGCTGGTGTCTCTGCAGTCCATCACATGGCAGAAGGGGCTACCATGCTCTCTGGGGCTTCTTTCGTAAAGGCACTAATCCCATTTGCAGGAGCTCCACCCTCTCTTACCAAAAGGCCCATCTCTTAATACTACCACATTGGGGATTAGATTTCAACATACAGATGGAGGGTTGTGTGATGAGACACATTCAGACCACAGAACACAATACTGAAGACAGAATCCTTAACAAACATTTATAGTTAATGGGAAAAAATGCCAAAAAGGCACTTTTTAAAATGCAGAAGAAAAGGACCTGTTGATTAGTGATTTGGAAGCTACAGGAGGCAGTACACACAAAAACTTCAACTGTGCATTTTGCAATATTTCTAGCTTGAAATATATTAAATTACATCTCAAACCAATAGGGTGAGTTACTTAGCATCATCCCCAGGAATGCGGCTACATGAAGGACCTCTGTGCCTATATTCTATTCAGTAACATTCACACAGTGAATGGATCATAGTTCTACTGTATGTCCAGGTCTACAGGTAGGAGATATACATATATAAATCACCTTAGAAACAAAGTATATGTTTGCTATCCCTATTCTCTCTTATATGCTGCTTTGTGATTTAAGAGTCCTCTATGATCTCTGTCTTCCTCCTCACTTCTATTCTCTCCTTGACCCTTACCTACTCTACTGAGAATGCTTTTGTCAAGATCATGAGCAACTCTCAGAGCCCATGTCCCTGTTGTTCTTATTTAACTTAAGCTCTCAATAGCATTTAACAGTTTCCATCCCACTCTCTGAAATTTTGAAATTTTGGTTTCTCTGACATCACAATCCACTGATTTTCTCTCATCTCACTGGCTGTTCCTTCTCAGTTACCTCTGTCAGCTCTTTTTCCTGGAGTTCCCAAGACGCCAGGACTCCTTCTCTTCTCAATCTACACAATTTCCCTAACGATCTTATCAAGTCCAATGGTTTTAAACACTTGTTCTCTGGCAATTAATCCTACACCTACACCTCTAGCCCTGGCCTCTTCCTGGAACTCTAGAATCATATATTCGATTGCCAGTTAGACATCTCCAATTGGCTCCCCAATAATAGGTATTTTGAACCTAAAATGGACAAAACAGAACTCTTGAATTTCCTCAAAAACCTGCTCTTCCTCCATTTTTGCCATATCAGTAAAGGCACCATCCACCCTGGTACTCAAGGCAAAATCTACAACACAAATAAACTGACCATACCTCCAGAACATATCCCCAATCCCTCCACTTCTACCTCTCTCCGTTACTAGCATCCTAATCCAAGTCACTACCAACTCTGTCCTGAACTACTGCCAACAGCTTCCTAACTGGTCTCGCTTCCATTCTGTTTCCCACAAAACACAAGCAACCAATTCTTTACGCCTAAACTGCACTGTCACACCTCTGTTTAAAATCTTCCAATGGGCCGTGGTTCATGCCTGTGATCCTAGTACTCTGGGAGGCTGAGGCAGGAGGACTGCTTGAACTCAGGAGTTGGAGGTTGCAGTGAGCTATGATGATGCCACTGCACTCTACCCAGGGCGACAGAACAAGACTCTGTCTCGAAACAAAAATATCCTCAGTGGCCTCCCACCACACTGATAAAACCTCAGCTCCTGTCTGATCTCGATCTTACCTTTATTCCCTGACTCCCCTCGCCCCACACCGCAGCAGGCCCTGTGCCATCTCAACACAAACACTATGTCAGTTTCACTTACCTTCTTTCTGTTTTTGAAAACCCAACTCATCTCTACTTCAGGACTATTCCCTCTGCTTAGAATACGCTTCCTATGATCTTTGTGTGGCTGGCTCTATCTTGGTATTCAAACGGCAGTTTAAATGCCACCTCAGACAGGCATTTCCTGCCCACCCAATTTCAGAGCCATTCCAATTACTATTTTAATTATGCTATTTTAATTCTCTGCTTAGAATTCATTATTGATATTTTTCTTAAGGTAGGCTCCATGAAGACAAGGGTCTTGATGTCTGTCCACTGCAGTATCCTCAGCACCTAGTCCTAGAACAATGCCTGACACATAAAAGCTCAGTAAATATTTTAAATGACTAATTGAAAAGTAAGACACTCGAGGGTATTGATAAAATAATTTTCTAACTTCATAAATTCGTTTCAAACACATGCACACTAATGGCATATTTGTTTAGTCTGTCACTTAATTTTACCAAAGATACATGTTGAGCTCTTCAAATAGACTAACTATATTAAAAACAAAGATATTTTACTGTTTTAAATTGATGAAAACCTACAGTGTCTGGTTTACTTACACAGCTACTAGCTATTTCCACTTAAAATAGTTGTCTTAGAATTCTAAAGCCTGAACATGTTTTATTCTATAAAAGCTATGGAGAGTTAAAATAGTAAGCTAGGGATGTTTTGCTTATTTAGTATATGTTACTTAAGACTGGAAAGAGAAGTCTTAAAATTGGAGTTTTTAAAACTTGTAACGAATTAAATAAAACTTCCTAAGAATACAATAACAAAGCTCACAAGAAAAATAACCAATTTCTTCTTAAATAAAAACAAGGTTGGAAAAAGCTGGCAAAATGGAATGGAAGTAATAGAATTTTGAGCATTTAGTTGAGCCATTTATAAAGTTTCTAAACTGGTTTCACACAAATTCTTGGAAGAGATTCTGTATTTTTATCTGCCAGATAGAGGGTAGGAATAGAAAACCCAACAGAGTTCATGGGGGTGGAAGTGTGGAGGCTTCTCTCAGGCCCTCATCTGGGTATTTATATTGTGACAGCAAACTCTGTGGTTGAGCTTGTGCAGTAATTAAGTAGCGTGTTTATTATAACGCAATCTCAATGGACTTTTCTAAGATTTTCCCTCAGGCTCAGGAAGAAGTAAAATAAGATTCTGGCTTATAAAAACAAATAAATGAAGTTTTATGGTACTGAATACCTGCACTGGTAGCCTCAAGCTTCATTATGCACAGAACCAAACACAAGGAAAAGAGAAAAGGAGATTCAAACAAATACAAACTAAAGGAAAGGAAGATGTAACAGTGATACATTGATTTCTACAATAACTAGAGAGAAAGACAAAAGGCAAGAAGAAAACAAAAAAGACCAGGCTTAGTGGCTTACACCTATAATCCTAGCATTCTGGGAGGCCAAGGAGAGAGGCTTGCTTGAGCTCAGGAGTTCGAGACCAGCCAGCCTAAGCAAAAGCAAGACCCCTTTCTCTACTAAAAATAGAAAAATTAGCCGAACCTCATGGCACGAGCCTGTAAACCCAGCTGCTGGGGAGGCTGAGGCAGGAGGATCGCTTCAGCCCAGGAGTTTGAGGCTGCAACGAGCAATGATGATGCCACTGCATTCTAGCCAGGGTGACAGAGTGAGATTCTGAAAGAGGAGAAGAGAGAGAAGAGGAAGAGAAGAGAAGAGAAAGAGGAAGAGGAAGAGGAAGAGAAGAGTAGAGAAGAGAAGAGAAATTGAACTCCCCCCCTCAAAGAAAAAAATTAAAAAAATAAAACAAAAAAGACTAGTATCTCTTTGGGGAGGCTGGAAATATGGATTAGGTTTATTTTTAAGGTAACCACTGAAATGGTTTTAATCCACTAAAAAATAGTGCTAATATTTATAATTAATGTTCCATAGCAGAGCACTAACTTCCTGTTCTCCTGCACCCGGGTACCATAATCACCTCGAGTGTGTCCCCGTGGTTTTAAAATGCCACAGTGAATCTGAATTGTGTTCATCCTAATTGCTGAAATAAAGGGCATAGATAATCACTGGTTTGGGTAGAGAGTGATTTTTATAAGCAGTTGAATGTTTAGTGACAGAAAAAGAGAAGTAATGCATCATGCAAAATTTAAGGAAAAAAACCAGTCTTGTTCTTCATCAACGCTGGTGTAAGATGAGAAGGTACAAGAGCAGATTCTGATCTATTTATCATCTCCTGATGAACTGAGTAGCCAGAATCTGTTAGAGGGTAAAAGATTCACTAGCACTGTCTTGACAGAGAATTTCAAGGCTGCTCTAGTTGGCACTATAAGCAAAGTTGTACTTGCAGTGTTTTTCTCCAATGGCCACTTTCTAATGTACCAGGATCAGGATATAAATCTCAGCAAGTCTGAGAGAAAAGGCCAAACTACAGCCATGAGATCAAGCTGAGGACTACAAGGATGGGTATGGGACTAGAGTTAGTCTCATGTCACAGAACTAAGAGCTCGAGTTAAAGAGCTTCAACAGGGGAGGGGGCCTGAGAGGGGTGGAATATGAGTTCTGCTATTTCTCGTCCACTCTGAATGACTGAGAATAGTGGTGTCACTAAGAGAATGGCAAGGGTTTATTTTAACTAATTTATTTGCCCCTCCCCAAGTGAGCCAGCTTAACAAGTATTATTTTAGAATTGCTGTATTATTTTAGACATCTGTGTATTTTACATGGACTTGCGTAATTAATCTATATACTTAACAGTAAAGGAAGTCAATTTAGAACTTTCCTAAGTACTACTCCAATTGTTTCATTTCCAAAGGTCACACTTAAAACTCAAAAAGGTTACAAAGGGAAAAGCTAGGTTTCTCACAGGTGCTCTACATTACTGCTCTTTTAGCATGTCTCTCACATCTAAACGGTAAGGAAAAAGTAAGCAAACAGTAAGGAAAAAAATTATTTAAAAATTTGTACGTAAACCATTCCTTAATCAGACTTTTGTAACACTGATTATCAAACAATGAGCAAGCTACAGATGATTTATATGACATTCAATTTTTTATTTTTTATCATCCTCCAAGGCCTAGTAATACAAACTTGATTACTGTGCAAATATTTTACATTAATAAAAATAAAACTAAAGCTAAACTTTACTCCTGATACTCTCTCTTCCCTCTAAAAAGTTACCACAGATGGGATCAACTCAAAAAAGCTCAACTGTATGTCAAAGCATTTAAGTCAGTTTCCTAAAGGTAATAATTTCAGGTAATTGGTTCCAACACCTACAAAGGTGTAGCCAACTGGTAGGACAGTTTCCTAAGCTATTTTATTAAGTAGCTACTAATGGACTAAGCCACCGCAGAGGCAGGTGATATAGGGTGATCTGTATATACTAGGAACTGCTTAAAAGATCTGGGGCAGTTAGGTTACTAGTATATAGCAAATACAGGTAAAATTATGATTTTTTTTTTTTTTTTTTTTTGAGACAGGGTCTTGCTCTGTCGTCGCCTGGGCTAGAGTGCCCCAGTGTCAGCCTAGCTCACTGCAACCTCAAACTCCTGGGCTGAAGTGATCCTCCTGTCTCAGCTTCCTACGTAGCTGGGACTACAGGCGCACACAACCATGTCCAGCTAATTTTTCTATTTTTAGTAGAGATGGGGTCTCGCTCTTGCTGAGGCTGGTCTCGAACTCCTGACCTCAAGTGATCCTCCTGCCTTGGCCTCCCAGAGTGCTAGGATTACAGGCATGAGCCACCGCACCCGGCCCAAATCACGAATGTTACTTAGAAAATCCAAATGGCTCAACATATTCTGTATGAAGTGATTTTTGCAAGTGGCATCTGAGAATATGTCCGAGAAAATGTCTAGCTTGTATAACGCATGTTTCTTAGTTGGAACTAGTTTGACTAGTGGATAATACATGCAGTGCCTACCTCTTAAGACTAGGAAAATCCTACTTAGCTGAGACTCCTGAAAACAACTGTGGGTTATGGGTTCTGAGTCTTCGCATATGTACCCTCCCCCTAAAGTTCTCATGTCAAGTCTTACCACTTCTTCAAGACAGCTGCTGCTTTATAAATTCATAATTCTAGTGTGAAATATTTCTATTTGAAAATCTGGGACTCAAAGGATGTTGACAAAGACTTAGTAAAATAACGATTCCTAACAGAGTATAGAGATATATGTTGGCAGACACTGGTCAGATGCTTTCCTCAGCTGAATCGCCAGACCATGGAAAGCCCCGTTTATACCTCAGGTAGGTTCTGAAATACTACCCTTTGGGGTGCAAATATAAAACACATTTAAGCCTTCTAGAGACACTTATCTTAGATGTTCCAGAGGTTTATGAATCCTCCCTACTGCTCCTTTCAAATTTAATTACTTACTCAAAGTCTCAGGAGCCATCTGAGAGTTAAGGCCAAAGGAAATCTTCTCAACATGTCCACATCATAGACGTTTATACCATATTGTACGAAAGTCCAAAAAGTCAAATGCTAATACTCCAAATTTCACATCATGAAAAAGAATGCTGGGTCTTTTGACAATGGACTAAAGGTTTCTCAAAGAAACTTTCTCTTTTTCAATTTGAGTAACACTCTGCATTAGTTTCCTCCTGCTGCTATAAAAAAATTACAAGTGTTGACTTAAAACAACACAGGTTTATTCTCTTACAGTTCTGGATGTCATGAATTAGAAGTAAGTCTTGCAGGACTAGTTCGTCCTGGAAGCTCTGGGGAGAAAACACATTTCTTTGATCTTTTCATCGTGTAAAGGACTGGCTCCCATTCCCTTTGTCACATCCTTACAACTTGCTTCCATCATCAAATCTGCTAACTCTGCACTCCGGCCTCCCTCTTCTAAGGACCCTTGTGAATACACTGGGCCAACGAGGATAATCCAAGATAATCTCCCTATCAAAAGTCTTAATTTAATCACATCTGCCAAGTCTTTTTTACCATATTCAAAGGTTCTAGGGATTAGGACTTCGACATATTTGAGGGGCCACTATTCAGCTTACCATACCTCTATCAGATTTAAAATTCTATAAAGTACATTACCTACACTACAGTATCTCATTTAATCCTTATGTGGTGTTATCATTCCTATTTTATGAATGAGAAAGCAGGTCTAGAAAAGTTAATTGTACAGCCACAATCATAGTCAGCCAAACAACTAGGACACAAACCAGAGCACATGGCCCTAGAGACCAAGTACAATCACTACACACTGCCTTCACCATGCTGCCTATAATTCTCTGGCCTTTTGCTTCTTATTTTCTTGTATAGCCTTTTTTTTTTTTTTTTTTTTTGAGACAAGGTCTTGCTCTGTCACCCAGGCTAGAGTGCAGTGGCATGATCACAACTCATTGCAACCTTAACCTCCCAGGCTCAAGTGATCCTCCCATCTCAGCTGCCCAAGTAGCTGGGACTACAGGCGCATGTCACCACATCTGGCTAATTTTATTTTTTTGTAGAGACAGGGTCTTGATAATGTTGCCCAGGCTGGTCTTGAACTCCTAGCCTCAAGTGATCCTCCTGCCTTGGCCTCCCAACATGCTGGGATTATAGGCATGAGCCACTGTGCCTGGCCTATATAGCCTTTTTACCATACCTAATGTCCGAACTACAATCTACCAAAAAGTAGCCCACATCAGAGATTGCTAAAACTTTCTCAGGTCATGGCTCCCTCAGAGTCTCAGTCATTTTGTTCATGGCAGGCCTGAGGCCAAAGAAAAGGCCTAATGCCTGACACCTCTGTTCAGTCCAAACAATTTACCAACTTTTGAACACTCCATGACTTCTCAAATCTTGGCATCAGATGGGACAATGCCACCCTCATTTGCTGTTTCACATTGATTTTCATACATTACTTGTTTTTTTTTTTTTTTGAGACAGTGTCTCACTCTGTTGCCTGGGCTAGAGTGCCGTGGCGTCAGCCTAGCTCACAGCAACCTCAAACTCCTGGGCTCAAGCAATCCTACTGCCTCAGCTTCCTGAGTAGCTGGGACTACAGGCATGCGCCACCATACCCGACTAATTTTTTCTATATATTTTTACTTGTCCAATTAATTTCTTTCTAATTTTAGTAGAGACGGGGTCTCGCTCTTGCTCAGGTTGGTCTCGAACTCCTGAGCTCAAACGATCCACCCGCCTCGGTCTCCCAGAGTGCTAGGATTACAGGTGTGAGCCACCATGCCCGGCCTATTACTTGTTTTTATTTTACAACAATGGCCAAATTCCCAGCTTTGCAAAGATATGACATCACCAAAAGTAATTTAGTGATTTAATGCAGAATTCTGAACTACCTCAAGCTATCAGTTTGTGTGATATCTGACAGATGTCACTGTACTTCCCTGAAAGTTAAATATATTCTGTGATGTCCATGTGAGTTTGCTGGGGCACCCCACAGTGACTCGGGCAAACTGAACTGCAGGCCTCTGCTCTTTGCATTATTGCTAGTACACTCCTATTCTGACAGTAGTGTGCTCTCTGGTATGCAAAGTGTGTAGCTGTATCTCCAGATAATGGGCTAAGACAAATAATGTGGGGAACTCCCAGTTTGTTATTGCACATATTTGCATACCAATTTGACATTTTTTATTAAAGGTATAGTCTTTACCAACATCTTATCTGTTCATCCACTATTTTCTCCTGAGGAAGGCAAGCAAATGAAGAAAAGTATCTGCATACAGTGAGGATTTGATTTATAAGTCTGCAGGACTATATTACATCTACAAGCAGAGAATGCCTGTTAGATAAATAAAATACACTGAGATTTTTATCTGCCCAAAGGAATTGTACTTACTCACTAAAATGTCACAAGGACAAACACCTGACACCAAACATTAAAAAAATATTTTCAGTAACTTAAAAAATGTGCATAATAGTGGCCAAGTGAAAAACCATAACAAACTGTCATACTTCCTAATTCTTTTAATATAATTTTAAGACTGATGTTATCAAGGAAGATATGATGCAAACCAAACCACATGGAGAGAAAGTTTCAGCATTTGTCCAAAATGATGTAAATTCATGGGTCTTCTAGACCAGTGGTCCTCAAAGCTAAGGGTACATCAAAATCACGTGGAAGATTTGTTAAACTACAGATTGCCAGCCCTACCCCAGAGTTCCTGGTTCAGTAGACAGAAGGCAGAAGCCAAGCACATGGATTTCTAAAAATTTCCTAGGCAATGCAGATGCTGCTAGTCCAGGGACCATACTATAAGAACCACAGTTTTAGATAAAATTCACATTTTAACGACAATTCAGAAAAACTATTGAATGTATTATCAAAGTGAAGAGATGCATTTGTATCAGAAATAGCAAAAACCAAAACCAAAAAATCACATGAAAACAAAAAAAGCGAATGACAAGGAGAAAAAGCGCAGGGGCCAACCCAACACAGTGACAGTAAGTTCTCCAAACAGAATAAAATTGAGCTACTCAAATTGAATTGCTCACGGTTTGTGTAAATTATCAATTTACCCTTCGCTGACTGCTCTGTGAGGATTAAATGTGATGATACATGGAACAGCCTCCTGTGAGGTCAGAAGAGGAAATGAAAACTCGGAAAAGCCAAGGGGTCACCATGAAGCACCAGAAAAGTTCTCAGTATTCAGTGGGAGAGCACGAAATCTGTAAACATGGTCCACCCCTAAAAAATTTCAGAATGCTGAAGAAATTAAGTTTTGGTGATGTTCATCAAATTATACTCTAGCAGTCAGATGTAAGTAAATCTAGTCCTGCTTGACATAAAATAGAAAAGTAAACAAGTAGACAGATTTGTTTTTCTTTTTAAATCAGTGGCTATATACTGTGGTCACCTCCCTTTTGCAACATCTACATCTATAAATCAGTAAAACAATTAACTGATAGACAAGAGCCTGAGGTGCTGTCAAAGCCTTAACAGTCGAATAAATGTTAAATTGCATCATGTATGTTTTATTAAGGCAAGAGAACGAGACCAGCTGTTAATCGAGTCCATCTAAAATTTAGCCACCCTGAATGCCTCAGAGTCTGAGCATCATTAAATTACAGAACTTTGCAAAAGTTAACAATGAAAAGCTAAATTTCCTGCTTTTCCTATTCCTTTTAAATAATAGCCATCACCAAGTGTTTCCAAAGCAGGGCGTTTTGTTTTGGTATAATCACAATCTGCTCCATTGACAGAAAACAGTGCAATAATAAGAACATTCTTACATTTATGATATTCAAGATAATTATTAATATTTGGACCTAACAGTGAGTCAGGATTTTCAGTACATGTATATAACTTTTTGGTGATGATCGTCCAGAAGGGACGGGAAGAGAGAGAAGGAAGAAATATGCAGTGCTTGCCTCAATCTACCTCTAATGTGCAGCAAAGAGGAGAGGGAAATCGATGTCCTGCCAGCCACTGTCTTTCCTCTTTGTATGGAAGGGTCACTAGACCCCAAAGAGTACAGGAACGACTAGAGAAGTACAGGGGACTATTGATAATTATATCCTTGCTCTGTCACCATGATGAGCAACAGCAGAGGAAAAAAAATAATAATTAGGTGATGGAAAGCACTAGAACAGTTCAACCCACATTCACATTCACAGTCCCCTGGTATAAGAGCTTCCAGATAGCACAATAAATGAACAGAAACAACAAGTTTACTGGCATTTTTCAACTACTCAATGAGAAATTAACAAATGTATATAAAACAATTTTTATCAAGAAAATCAAAGCTTTTTAGCATTATGTACTCAAAGCTTAATTTTCAAATAAAATTAGTGGTCGCAAATAAAACAACACTTACTTCAGAAATGTGTTCAGTTAGAAGATATAAGGATTTCAAGAAAAAAAAAAAAAGAGAGAGAAGAAATGTGCTCAGTACTGTTTCAGGCAGTAAAACAACCTTACTGTTTTTTCCTAAACAGAGGAAATATGTCACTCACACAAAGGAATGGGAGTGTACCTGAAGCCCACGAGCCACACACAGGTGGTCTCAGTGTGCCTATTCACTGTGTATTAACACATGTGTCTGGAACACAGCCGAGAGAATTCCAGTCTTAAGACTGAGTGTCATTCTGAAGAGACCCAGAGGGTGAGCTGCGATTAATGTAAGCCGAGGCTGTCCAACAGAACTTTCTGTCATGATGAGAGCATTCTGTTACCTGCACTGTCCAATAAGGTCACCAATAGCCACATATGGCTACTGAGCACTTGAAATGCAGTGAGTGCCACTGAGGAACTGTATATGTAACTGCGTTTAATTTTAAAAAATTTAAACTTAAATAGCCACATGTGGCTAGAGGTGACCTTGGCGCAGTACAATTCTAAACTAATCCTCGAGGTTTTAGTCCCTTGGTAGTGATCTGGCTTAGGTTTGTTATGCAATTCTGGCCAATGAGATAGAAGGAAAAGGTTTTCCTTCCTCTGGGGGAGGAAAAAAAGATACAGGGAAGAGAGGTTCTTTTTTCTGCCTCTGGATGTGGTGTTGAGGATGCAGTGTCTAGGAAATGTTGGGGCCATCTTGCAAGTAGCAGGGCAGCAAGCTACCGATGAGGCTGACACTGCTGGAGAGAGCAGAGCAGAAGAATGCGCAGAACACGGACCCTTACTACCATCACCGAGCTACCTGACTACTGTTGTAGAGATAAACAATTGTCACCTATTTATTTATTCAGGTATTTTTGACATTTCAGACATTTTTGTTTATTGAGATATTTCTTAAGCATCGAGGATACAGCAATTAGCACAAGAGATAAAACTCCTTGTCCACATGAATTAAATAAATTCTTATTGTTTAAGCCAGTCGAGACTGGATTTTTGTTACTTACAGCTGAAGAAATACTAATTTGTAAGAAAAACAAAGTAAAAGCAGATAAAGTAAACTGTTTTCTTGAAACAGATGTGAAGTGAATCTATGCATTTAAAGATCAGACACTAATGTCAATTTCAAAGGAAGTACCTTTAGAAAAAATCTATTCCAATAATCAGTCACAAGTACTTTGTTAAAAATCATTTTATTACCACATATTAAGGCCACACTCCTAAGAAAAATAAATAAATATGGTTTATGGTAAACAAACCTGTAGTTTGTTCCTGTAGACTACCATTCAAGAACTCATTTAAAGACAGTGTTATTGGCCAGGCACGGTGGCTCACACCTGTAATCCTAGCACTCTGGGAGGCCAAGGCAGGTGGATCGCTCAAGGTCAGGAGTTTAAGACCAGCCTGAGCAAGAGCGAGGCCCCATCTTTACTAAAAAGAGAGAGAAATTATCTGGACAACTAAATATATATATATATATATATATAAAAAATTAGCTAGGCATGGTGGCACATGCCTGTAGTCTCAGCTACTGGGGAGGCTGAGGCAGTAGGATTGCTTGAGCCCAGGAGTTTGAGGTTGCTATGAGCTAGGCTGAAGCCATGGCACTCTAGCCTGGGCAACAGAGTAAGACTCTGTTTCAAAAAATAAATAAATAAATAAAGACAGTGTTATTAAGGTATGACTTCTTTTCTATTTACCTCCCCTCTCTATCATTTTAAACTAACCAAAATACACATTATTTAAATTATCTAATTGTTCTCAAATCAAAGAACAGTCCTATAACACAGTATGGATTTTGCTAGTCATACACACACAGACTCAATCATGTTACCAAAGTTAAATAATTCAAACCTGTCTGGTACTCCTAATGGACCGAGAGAGTATCGTACAAGAGATTTTCTGCTATATTGTGTTAAACAGACTTCATGCACATTTGGAAAAAAAGGAAAAAAAAAATTTACTCATGGGATAGGATTCTGGAATTATGGCAGCAGCCAGCACATAGTTGTTTTGAATACTCCTGAATTCACCCACACAAACAGACTAAGCAATCTGGATGGCAAAACTGAAAATTTGCATCTGTAACAAAACTAAGGGATAAGGTAGCCTCATGAAACCCAATACACAAACTAATGACTGCAAAAGATTCATGTGGAATTGCCACTTGTGTGAGAAGCAGCAGAGGGACACAACAGGGTATCTGATGAACCTGAAATTAGGAAAACCCCAAATGAGACAACAGGTACTCACTGGAAAGTGCAGTGGGCCAAACCGGGAATAGCAGCAGAAACTTAAAGGAGTTTTTGCACATTCTAACATGTGGACTGTGGCTGTACAAAGGGGACGGAGCAATCTGGGTCCTGTAACTCAAAGCTAATCATCTGAAGCTGTCTTTCAGGACCAAGTCTTGTAACTGAGGAGAAACTAAGGGAACAGAATCCAAATTAAGCAGAACAGAGACAGGAGAGGTAAAGGAAGAAGGCCCAGGGAAAGAACCAGGAGTTATGTATGACCAGGAAATGTCTTGAATGCAGGAGGCTTCCCCTCCCCTCCCTCCAAGTGGGAATTCAAAAGAGGGAGCTCTAGATCCAGAAAAACTTTCCTGACTCACCTCTTGCTTCTAACAGTTCTGTAAAATTAATTTCACTTAAAAATGAGCAATAGGAAAGCATTGTAGTTATATTTCAAAGTCGTACTTTAAAAAGAGAGAAAAAGCAGATAGCATTCCTAAAAACTATCAAAACATACCAGAAAAAAGTCATTAAAACAGATTAAAAAACTATAATCTAGTATTATTTCAAAATTAGCTCAAAAGTTAAGAAAATGATATAATATGTAGAGGCTACATAAATGTGAATTAGGAAAATTCAAAGGGGGCAATAAAATTCAGAAAAGAAAAACAAGAGATCATTTCAGAAATGAAGACTAAACTAAAAGAAACACAACAATGAACAACAAACAACAACAGCTAATGCCTTAAGAAAACCAGAAAGTAAAAAGTGGGAAAACCTCGAAAATCAAAAAGAAAGTGATAAAAAGATTACATACAGAGAGAGTGGCAATCTACAGAAGACAGGCAAAGAACCACCAACATGTGTAACAGGAGTCCCCAAAGAAGAAAATCAAAGCAATGAAACAATACTAAAAACAGTAACTTACAAAAATTTTATGAAACAAAAAAATTAAAACTACATATAGACTCAACTCCTAATGACCAACTCTGAGACATTCTAGTAAGAGTACTGGATTTCTTTCTTTAAAGTGGGGGGGAAAAAAGGGCAAAAAGTCCTGGCATCCAGGCAAAAAAGACCAAATCTCTTGTAATGGGACGACTATCAGAATATCATTAGTCTTTGACAGAAACATTATATGAAAGAACACAACAGAGGAAACCAAATGTAAGCCAAACATTTACAGTCAGCCAAACTAGTAAGAGTGAAACTGCAAGGTCATATGGTATATTTGTTTAACTTTTTAAGAATCAGTTTCTTTTTATAATCTATTAGTGTTTACTTATTTAATCATTCTATTTAAGGTCCTTATGATAAATAGTTGTTTTCATTCTTTATTCTGCCTCATCATGTTTCTTAGAGGCATAGTAAGAAAATTTTCCTCGCCAAGCATGGTGGCTCATGCCTGTAATCACTGTGCTTTGGGAGGTCATGGTGGGAGGATCACCAGGAGTTGGAGACTAGCATGAGGAACAAAGCAAGGCCCCTGTCTCTACAAAAAAACTTAAAAAAACAAGCCAGGTGTGGTGGTGTACACCTGTGGTCCTAGATACTCAGGAAGCCGAGGCAGGAAAATTGCTTGAGCCGAGGAGTTGGAGGCTGCAGTGACCTACAATCAGGTCACCATACTCCAGTCTGGACAACAAAGGGAGACACTGTCTTCAAAAAAAAAAAACCAAAAGATAATTTTTGTATGGTGAGATTTAAAGTTTTATCTATAAAGCAAACTTACACAGACTGAGTATCCTTCATCCAAAATGACTGGGACTAGAAATGTTTCAGATTTCATATTTTTGGATTTTGGAATATTTGCATTATACTTAACTGGTTGAGCATCCCAACGTGAAAATCAAAAATGCTCTAGTGAGCATTTCCTTTGAGCATCATGTAAGTTCTCAAAAAATTTCAAATTCTGGAGCATTCTGGATTTTCAGATTTAGGATATTCAACTTGTAATGTGCTATAAATGAAATATAAAAATAAATCCTAACATACCTTCCTAAATAAGATAAAGATTTCTGAATCTAAGTAAAGTCTTTTTCCAGCAGTAAGGTAAGAACTGTGATAGTACAGAGAGTGTGTGTGTGTGTGTGTGTGTGCGCGCGCGCGTGCGCATTAGCTTATTTTGACAAAAAACAAAACAAAACCCCCAAAAAACCCAACAGTACTTGAAAGAGAAATCCTATAAGAACCACTGATTTCAAAGATTTTTTTTCTAAACACTTATCTCTATAGCTATCCCTATAAAATAAGGACGCTATGCTAAGTCTAAACACAATGGAAAACATACAGAGTCAAAAAGCTTACTCAGTCACTGAGCAGGCTCTTTAAGGTGACAAAGATTACACCACATTATCCAGAAAAGAGAAGGCTCACCACTGGAAGATCCACAACACTTTTCAGTGTATGTCATCACATATCTGGCACACTCAACCAGAAATACATGAATGTATAATATACTAGATCTACGAAAATGCAGGAAAGAAGTGAATAAGTTGTATAAATATAAAAGTTGTCCAGAATAAACTGACTACAAGAATAGGACTATTCAAAATGTGGTTTAGCACCATGGTGTTGGTTCATGAACTGTTGGTAACTGATCTACATCAAGGTAAGTACAAGTACATAAATTGAGAATGTTTAGAAATCTTTAAAGTAATTTGGTAATTTTATGTCTGTTGACTCTAACAATGAAAAATTTGGATGTACATTTTATACGTTTTTCATTTTTTTTTCTGGTAATTTATATATATTGCATTCTAACCACCCCACCGCCACCAAAAAAAATCTGTTCATGACAAATTGGAGGGAGGCAGACAAGGAGGGAAAACAGGTACTTTGCCAGAAATAGTACAAGTAGAAGTCGGCAAACTTTTTCTATAAAGGGCTAGATCATAAATATTTTAGGCTTTGTCAGTCATATGGTCTCTGTTGCAACTACAGTGGTCCCTCAGTATCTGCAGGGGATTGGTTCCAGGATCCACCTCCTCACCCACTCCCATGGATACCAAAATCCATGGATGCTCACATCCCTTATATAAAACAGTGTAGTAGTTACCTACAACCTATGCACATCCTCCCATATACTTTTTCTTCCCCATTCCAGGGCCCCACAGGACTCCTGTATACCCTTAAATCACCTCTGGGTTACGTATAACACCTAATACAATGTAAATGCTATGTAAATAGTTGTTACACTGTAGCTTTTTTAATTTGTATTTTTATTTTTTATCTTTTTCTTCCTCCAATATTTTCGATGCAAGGCTGGTAGAATCACAGATGTAGAACAAGTAAATAAAGAGCTGGCTATACTCAACTCTGTCATTACAGCATGAAAGCAGCCATAGATGATATGTAAACAAATGCGCACAGCTGTGTTACAATAAAACTTTATGTACAAAAAGGTGGCAGATCGGATTTGGCTTGCAGGCCATAAGTTCGCTAGGCTTACACTAAAACATTCAACAAAGACAGAAAAAGGAAGGAGACAGACAAAGCACAGGTTTCTCCAAAAGGAAAGAACCTTGGAAAAGGTGTTGGCAATGAAAGGAAGGGAAAAAGAGTAAGTAAGAAATGTGGTCTAGATTTCATCTAGCTACTCCAACAGGCACTTTTCCAGTCATGTTAACCAAGCTGCGGCGGATCCTTGCTTTATTGCCGTCAACTACAGGGCTATGGTAATACTACACAGGTAAAATGTGGTAAAATGTCTTCATTTAAATGCATCATAACAAAGGACTGAGTCCTGGTTTATCTGGCAAGGCAGGGCACTCTCTCATATTACACTTAGTATACAGTCAAATCTCTGGCAGGTAAAAAAAAAAAAAAAAACAACACATGCATGAAATAATAATATATAAAAAAACAATCCAATCTCCTAACAGGTTAGTCCCATCTCTCTTGTGTTATGAAACAGTTCCTGCGCCCAGTATGTGCAAAGCTCTGCCGGCACTATGCATTATTAAGGGTATAAAAATAAGATTTTGCCTTCAAAAAAGTTATATTCTCATGATTAAGACAAGGTATGTCCATAAATAACCAAAATGCAAGGCAAAAATGACATTACCTCTCCTACTAGATTAGATTCTAAGTTACTTGAGAACAGGGTTTGTGCCTGATTCCTTTTTGTATCGTTTCCTACCAAGCACATTCAAATCAATCAACCAACTGTTTGCTGAATAAACAAGATGTAAGGGTGGGTAATTACTACTGTCTGCTTTTCACAGATGAGGAAACCAAAGGTTTCATAGTTGGTTAAAAGCATATTCAAGGCCACAATTAGGATTTCTTAACCCCAATTATTCAGGATTTCCCACCAGAAAATGATGCCTCATCATATATACTGCATAAAGAACAAAATCCCATCAACAGTGAGAGTTTCAACCACATGAAATAAAACTATCAAACAAAAGATACCCAAAACACCTCTAAAGGACGATCTCTCAATTTTAACTTGAAGAATATTGTGGATATTCTTCTTCAATACTGAAATGAAATTCAACAGATGGTGGTTTCTTAAAGGTTAGCTGCAATGTAAAATCTGAAATCACATCCATGAACTTTTTGTGCTCTGTTACATTAAAATCCATGGTTCTATCTTGCACTTTGAATGGATCTTTACTTATGCATGATTTTGTACCACCATGCGTTGGTAAGCTAGCAAATATTAGAATTATGCAGCTCTTCAAAATATTGATATATTTCATTATTCAATACCAAAAATTCTATTTGTTATTATTACCACTGATCTGATCACAGAAGTCTTTAAATACCGGAAGCTGTCAAGCTCAAATCTTATCACTAGCAATAAATACTACCAGTTGTTTCATTTTTGAAAAAATGTCTGCCAAACATCCAAATCTGAAAACTATAGTTTGTCATTCTTTCAAGTAAAAATAGTGGTCCACGAAAAAAGATGCTCGGCCAGCATGCAACTCAAACCCCATAGGTGCTTCCTTAAAATAACCACAGTACTTCGATACGCAGAAGTGCCTTACGTGTACTTCCATCACATCACACAAAACATTAAAAAGATGTGCGCTCTAGTATCAAGATTTAATAAAAAGAATATTAATTTTTACTACTTCATTAAGGGCATTCTTAAGTGAAACTGACTTTAAAAAAAAAAACAACAACGTAGAGTGTGTGTTGTGAAGAATACAATGGCTACTAGTACATTTTGGTGTCACTGCCTTGATTCACGCTTAGGCACCAGTAGTACCACCAATACAGCACAAACTGACACAGAGAAAAACACATCACTTCTCAAAAATACTGTGAAAAGGCCGGGTGCGGTGGCTCACGCCTGTAATCCTAGCTCTCTGGGAGGCCGAGGCGGGCGGATTGTTTGAGCTCAGGAGTTCGAAACCAGCCTGAGCAAGAGCGAGACCCCGTCTCTACTAAAAACAGAAAGAAATTAATCGGACAACTAAAAATATATAGAAAAAATTAGCCGGGCATGGTGGCACATGCCTGTGGTCCCAGC
>CAUYSK010085061.1:0-35760 GCA_963575035.1 Avahi laniger | reverse complement strand
GATTCCTGAAATTGTCTGTGTTCATGTACTGTTGGAAAACTGAGGGGCTTTCTTAATTGCATGTGTGGGCACCCAGAAAGGACAGAAAGCCATCTGGCACTCGGGCTGATTAACACTGCTCAAGTATGCTTTGGGTAGGTTCAATTGGCTTTGTGCTACCAGAAGTAAAGAACGTATTTTTTTTGCGGGTTTTTATTGCATTAGATCATGTTGTTTTAACCCAAGAACCTCAGAAGTGCAGAGTAAATTGGAACACTCAATCAAATAAAAAAAAAGGCATGCTTAAACTGAGTTATAGTTGGTCGTGCCACAAATGCTAAAGTTCGAGTTGACATTTCAGCCTGAGCTCATAATGTCGTTGGTGAGGAGCTCAAGGCAGGAAGGAGGAACCGAGAGGGTATCAGACTTCAACACACATGTGACTTTTGTCCCTTTAAAAGAAGATGAACCTTGTGATAACCTAACTCTCGTGTTTATTCATTTTCTTATGTGTTCAAGGGTCAGTTCTGGGCAGGACAGCAAATGTCCATATATTTTCCCAAATAGACCATTTGTTGGGTGGGTCTCATCCTGCAAGAACAGAGGTGCATTAGGGGCAATTGCTACCTCTGTGCCCTCTCACTGAGCCAGTGCTGCTGGCTCGAGTGTGGGGACGGGCTGTCCAGCGGCAGGGTGGGGGCCTGCAGCCCAGTGGCCCTGCCACCCAGATGCTGGTACCATTTGGCATCATCTCCATGTCGTTTGTCAGCAACCCAGGGAACATGAGCAGAGCGTCCGGAACATGAGCAGAGCGTCCGGAACATCTCATTTTAAAGAGTAAGTATTATTAAGCCAGATGTGGTGCTGGCCTGTAGTCCCAGCTACTTGGGAGGCTGAAGCAGGAGGATCGCTTGAGCCCAGGAGTTCGAGTCCAGCCTGGGCAACAGAGAGAGACACTGTCTCTGTTAAAAAAAAAAAAAAAAAGTAAGAGTAAGTAACGTCAAAATGTTGCCCATGGAACGAACCACGCACCAGCAATGTAACTGTGTTTGCAGAGCTGACGTTTCAAAGGCAGCCATGGCAGACTCAGACACAACTGTGAGAGGGAGAAGTGTGTGTTCAACACCTTCTGGTGGATTCTCCTTTGTCCTCATTCTCTGTTCACGGTTCCTCTCAGACACCAGTCCTGCAGGGTACCAGTAGCTTCTCTTCGCAGCTTACAAAATGGATTTTCATCTGATGGTTTATTTGAACCCTCCCGACTGCTGAGTGGTGGGAATCACATCACCCTCTCCGTTTGATCGAAGAAAAACCTGGGGGGACGTGGAAGACACACTGGCACAGGGAAAACATTCTGGCGTCCCTTCTCAAGTCACATAACCTGGGCAACATGTATCTTCTAGACGAGAGCCTCGATTTCCGCAGTTTTCCCTCATCAGGTAACCAAAACATTCAGGACGGCCAAGTGCACGGAGGGCTTTCTCTGCAATAGGCATCGCGCTGTGCGCTTTGCATGTAACGTCTCGCTTTCTTTCCCTCCCAATAACCTTGTGATACGGTTACTTTATTCCAATTTTAGAAATGGGAAAATGGAGGCTTAGGAAGAATTTAACGACTTCGAGACCAAGTGTATTACAAAATAAACAGCTCCGTGAAATTCATAGTTGTTTCTTTAAAAAAAGGACTTCAGGAGTCACAGACATACTCATGGCCTCGCTGGAGTTCAAGTGGCGCTCTGAGTCCGGGGCTTATGCCCCTCCCCGCCCTGGTCCTCTGCCTCCTGAGGTCCCGAGGAGCAGCGCTGCAGGTGGGTGCGGGCAGAGGCCTGCGGGAGGGAAGCATTGCTGTCGGGCAGAGCGCGCGCCAGCGTGCATCGAAAGCCAGTGCAACCACTGACGAGGAGGCCTAACCCCCACCAGAGCTGGGCAGCCAGGTCTCGGTGAGAAGGGAGCTGGGGGCTAAGAAGAACCCAAGCCAGGAACATATCAAAGGAGAATCCAGCTGAGTGCTCTCCATCAGTTTGCTGAAAATCACTCTGTCATCTCACTGAGGACTGGGAAAGTCTGGGTCTTGCTCCCACCCCTGGGGCCAGCACCGTGTGTGTCCTGTGCGTGCACTAGCGCGGCCTTTGCCCGTTCCCTGCGTGGCCACTGCTGCCCTTCCGGGCCCTTCTCTGTCTAGCTGGTGCTGCAGACTAACCAGCCAACTCTCGCCTGGCCCAGAGGGCCTGAGGCTGCAGTATCTTCCCTTTCCCCTCTCCTTAGATTCTCGTCGCAGGGAAAGAGCAGGGGTACAGGGGGTTTTAATTGTAAGACCAGAACCCGGCTCTCTCAGTACCTTGTGTCTTGGGGGGATCCCACTGGTCAGAACTGGCCCCTACACCCCCACCTCCATCCGGCATCACATAGGAGGGATGCGGGACCCCGCTGTCGGGGGACAATTTCAGGTGAATGAACCCCATTTTCAATCCCGCTTTCCAAAGCACCTGTTCCAACAGTCAGTATGTCACAGCACAACAAGCACAGGTAAGCCATTCTACGATAGTCTATTTAAAGTGACAGGCGATTGTGTGTGTGTGTGTGTGTGTGTGTGTGTGTGTGTGTGTGTGTGTTCCTTTATCCTAATAAACAAGCCTGATTCCCTCTGGCCCAAGTGGAGCGTCCAACAGCAGCCTCCTTACGGCAGCGCCCCCTGGAGGGAGGATAGGGAGTGATCCTGGCACGTTGCCTGAGTAACGGTGTTTGGGAAGTTCCTGACCCTTGATGCTGACGAGGTAAGTACAGACAATGCCCTCATTCTACCCGTTTGCCGTTATCACTTTATCTTGACTGTCTGCCAAATAGCTCCAAGGACTTGCTGTTAATTGTGTTAACTGCAGACAGAAAGGAATCAACGTGATCAAGATTTGAAAAATCAAAACCAAGTATTGAAACTTATCTTTTGACAATCTTATCCAGAAAACCCTTCTCTGGTACACAGGGCAGGAAAATTATTTGATGTCGCCCATGACGATGACCGAAATACAGTGCATATTAATTCACTGTTCACCAGACCGTGTCAAGGCCCATTCTAATACAGGAGCAAGGGCTTCCGGCTCAGTTTTCTAGTACATTTGACAACTGAACTAGAGAAAAATGGCCTTCTGAACAATATGGCCTTGCATGTGTTAAAATGATCCCGAATTAGCACCCCAAAAAAGTAATCATTTGGTTAGGAGCAGCACCCCAATAACCCAGAGGAGTAGATTGAAGGCAGCTTGTTTAAGTGAGAAGAGCACAGAAGATTCGAAGGACCTCGCTGAGTCCCCAGCCCACTTCTACATAGCTGCGCAATAGTGATCAAAGACTTCACCACCTGGGGCTGCAGTGCTTCCCTCCAAGAATGAAGATATCTTCTCTGTCCCTACCGTAGGATTGTTGGGGAATACCAAATGTAGTACAGCAAATCCCTCTAAAAACTGTAGAGCACTGTGTGAATATTAGATATCATTTCTACTTCCCCATAGACTAACCACAGCACACAGGGTATTTCAGACTCTGTCGGCAGGTTCAGGTTTAGGTGACTGCCGTTTGGAGCCTTCTAGATGCCGGCAGAGCTGGTTTATGATCTGTTGATGTGTCCTGTGGGGACAGGAGGGAACTTGGTGCCTCCTGTATCACTCCAGGCCAAAGGTTCTCAAAGTGTGGTCCCCAGACAATAGCATCAGTGTCACCTGGGAACTCGGGCCCTGCCTCAGACCTCCTAAATCAAAATCTCTGGGGCTGGGGCCCATGAATCTGTTTCAACAAGCCCTCCAGAGGGTTCTGATGCATGCCGAGGTTTGAGAACCACTGACCTACGTCTTCGGAGCCTCTGCAGGAACCAAGAACAAAGGCCCCACTTTAGTAGCCTGTTTCTCATCCTATACAGGGTGAGCAAACAGCACAAAGGAGGCTTAGAATTCTGAAGCTGGGAGGACTTGAGAAGCCACTCTCAGGTCGGTTTATTTTGCAGCTGAGGATTCTGCAACCGAGGGGTCTAAGCGAGCTCTGACCCAAAGCCAGGCCAAGAGCTGGTGTCAAGGTGACTCTCAGTCCAGTGGCCTTCCTGCTAGGCCTACTGCCTCTCTTGCATCCAGGGCAAAAGTACTGTGCAGCTTCTACTTCAAGAAGGCGGCAGAGCTAGGAGGAGATCAGGTGCAGAAGCTGGGTTTGGATAGACGCACTTACTTCTAGCCCAGAGGACAGAACTCCAGGGCAAGTCATGGCTACCTTCCTTGTTCTTGGTCCGGAAGACACAGTCATCTCCAGGTTCTTCGTGATTGCTGTGTCTCCCACCCATGCTCCTAGAAATGGAACCAGCTATGGACCGCAGAGGCCCCAGGAGGTGTCCCATCTATGGAAGCCACGTCCCTGCTGGGTGCGCGGATCCTGGTCAACGTGAAGGCTGAGATTCCTAGTTCCTCCTGTTTACGCACCCAGTGAGAACTGACGGTCAGCCTGGGCATTTCCCGCAGAGCATTTTGCCACCAGAGAAGGCTGAGCTCGGAGCAGAAGGAGCCTGCAAACAAAATCAAGCATCAGGGAGACCGGTCGCTGCAGCTACCTCGGCAGACTGGTTCCTGCACTGAAAGCTGAAATCCAAGAGTGACCTAAAACTCATTTCCAGAAATCCTCACTGTAGGCTCCACGGAGCTGAGCGAGGTGGGTAGCGGCAGGGATCGCACCGGCTCACAAACAGCCCTTGTTCTCGGCTGTCAGAAACCCTCCCCTCCCTTCTCTGCCCTCCTTCTCTCTTCTCGAAATCTCTTGCCACATCCTGTTCAAGGAGAAACAAACCTCCATTTGCTGGTGAATGCCATGGCCCTTCCCAGCTCCCCAGTGTTTGAGAGGGAAGGTCAGAGTGGCAGAGCAGCTGGTGCGACCCCGCGGGAGCCGTTTAACCCGATCTGTTTCCTGAGCTGTAAAGTGACAGACGGATGTGACCATCTCTGTGATTTATTATAATATAATTCGCAGAGTGGCTGATGTGGTCTCACATAGCTCTTAGTACACAGATGAACTACAGTAGTTGATTAATTTGACCAGTGTAGACTGGCAACTAATGCAGAGTTGGAGGCTGAATTTTCCTGGGAGTCTCTCAGCTTTGATCTTGAACTGGATAAGAGTCACATGTTCACATCAGTACAATGCTGCCCTGTTCAGTTAGGGGGAAAAATTCAGTCCCCCCGTATGGTGTTATGTGGATCAGGAAAGAGGTGATCTTTGCTTAATTCATCTGTTTGGAGGCTTCCTGTTTGTTTGCTTTTTGAAGTCAATGTGGGTCAAAACAGTTTGTGGATTTGTAGGAACAATGCACATGTTTAGATCTTAGAGATTAGGGGTGATGGCTTGTGGTGGTTCTGCTCAGTGAGCACATTTCCATTCAGATATATGAAAGACCAGCTGGGCGTGGTGGCTCACATCTGTAATCCCAGCACTTTGGGAGGCCAAGGTGGGAGGATTACTTGGGGCCAGGAGTTCGAGACCAGCCTGGGCAACATAGCAAGACCTGGTCTCTACAAAACATTTAAAAATTAACCAGGCATGGGTGAAGCATGCCTGTAGTCCCAGCTATTTGGGAAGCTGAAGCAGGAGGATCACTTGAGTCTAGGAGTTTGAGGCTGAAGTGAACTATGATTGGGTCACTGCACTCCAGCCTGGGTGACAAAGCCAGATCCTATCCCTGAAAACCAAACCAAAACAAAACAAAAAAACAAGAAACCAAAAAAACCACCTCAAAATATGAAAAAAAAAAAAAAAGGAATGAAGGTCATCCAAAATATAAACTCCCCCTTTCTGGTGGGTGACACACACATGCTCAGGCAAGGGTGTTTTATTGAGGACAATGGTCACTGTTGTCCTCCATAGCATGCACGGACCCGGTGGTGGTCATACCACCTCCTCTCTCATGCACAAAGAGAATCTTGCGTGTTTTTGTCTGAAGCCCTGAAAAGATTCTGGGAACAGAGCTCACAGTCCTCTTTTACTGACGTCATTGCATGACATGGAGACAGTCACTAAAAAATGGAATCTAAATATCCCCTAAGATGACCTTGCTTCTCCCATCAGCAGCAAGCAGCAGCCACTGTCTTCCCAGCCCGGCGCTGCTCCCCTCTCACCACAAGGGGGCAACAGAGACACGCGACAGCGCCGGCCCTCCCAGCCAGAGGTCGTCCTCCCTGAAGGAGAAAGCTCTGGGGCTGCCATACGAAGGCGTTTCATTCTCTGGAAAATAAAAGTGATAATAGATGTCGAAGTTTCAGCATTGGCTTAAAAAGGGATCTTGGTTTTGGGGGGATTTTGAGGAAGGAGGGGTTTGTTTGTTTGTTTTTCCTCCAACCTTTCGGTGCATGAAACATGATTATTCTGCAGAGAATGAACACATTATTCTAAATAACTTGAACGGATGCACACGTAAGAATCCAAACGTGATAAAAGAGAATTTGGGGATTTGGAGCAGAAGCTCTATTCTTAGCACTGCTGCTCTTGCTACAGGGCGGTGTGACGTGCAGGACATTTGGGGGGGACACAAGGGAGCACAGTGTTGTCAAGAGAAGAGAAGCCACTAGGCTGGGTTACGGCGATTCTGTTCCTGGTCCTGGAGGGTCCAGTTCTAGAAGCACCTCAAGAAGCACCTACAGGGAACGATGTGTTAGCAAAAGCTGGGAAAATAACCTACAGCTGTACCCTGAAGAAAGATGTCAGACCCACGTGGGTCTTCCTTCCTTTTCCTCCTCTCTCCCTCCTGCTTTCTCTGCCTTTTTTTGTCTGGAATTATGACATGACGTGGAATGACTCATGGGGAAGGTCGGTAGAGCCTGCCAAACAGAATTTGCCTTTATTCCCACGGAAAGTTAAATCTGTCCAGTTGTTGACTGAAAGAAAACGGACATGAGGAGCTGATTAGACACTGGTGAGAAAAGAGAGCAGGACGTGCCTTCGGGCCACACGAGGTACAGGTTTGGGAGAACCCGCATCAGTCTCAGACGGATCTCAAACGTGAACCGAGATCCTGGGAACAGCCGTCTTCTGTTGCAGCCTGACCTGTAACTACTCACCCGGGAGCCAGCCTCCCAGGTGGGCAGGGCTGGGTCTAGGACAGTGCCTGGCCCAGTCACTGCTGCGGGGCCTGGCCTGTGCCACCTGCTGCAGCCACAGAATTTCACATTCTCTGTGTTTTCCGCAGTGATGCATTACTTTCCTAGCCAGAAAACAAACAAACCAAGAACAAACCGGGTAGTTTTTAAAGACACACTCGAAGCCGTAGCGTGCCAGTCAGGAAGTCCGCGGTTCCGTCACTCCCGACTCTTTAAAGTTCGGTGACTCGGGTCGCATTCGGTGAGAAGCTGAACGGCAAAGCGGCTTCCCACCCTGCCCACCGCGTCCATGCAGTCCCCTGCTCCCACGTGGCGCATTTTCAAGGCTTCCGTTTAAACTCCTGAGTTAGGGAGACAGAGGGAAGGTGCCACTGTGGGGGCAGGACCGAGAACCACGGCCTGACCGGGACAGGGCTGTCCCCAATCCTTACAGGCTCCAGCCTGGGGCGTGGGGAGAATCTGTCCACACCAGAAGTGTCTGTTCCGCGGTTGCACCTGGGGGCGGGTCGGCGTCGCCCAGTCGGTCGCCGGAGAGGGGGCGGTGGGAAGGGCCACAAAGTCCCCGAGGACCGGCCCGGGACGGGCCACAATGCAGAGCGGAGTCGCCGCCAGTCACGTCGCCGGGGCCTCTGCAGCGCCCGCGTCCCGCCCCTGTCCCCCGCGCTCCCGCGCTCTCGGCTGCGGCGTCTGTCCCCGCCCGGGAGGCCCCCCCAACACAGGTGCTAACAGCCCCGTCATTGGACCGAACCGGCGCTGCTGCCGCTTGTTCCGATTTCAGTGGAGACTCGGCGCGCGCTCCGAGAACGTCCACCAGCGCTTGCCTTACACTTACACGGACAGGTCCAGCAACGCCTCTCCTTCCGCGCCAATAAATCGGGAACCAGTGAGAATGTGTGGAGGCTGGAGCACCTTTTCCAGAAACTTCCTGATCTGTCGATGGGAAGGGTCCCCCTCCTGAACACCACCTTTTATCTCCTCCCTCTGGCTAGATCTTGCTGGGTGATGGCAGCTAAAAGATTTTAGATCTGAAAAGGCTTTGCTTGTACCTTGAAATGTTACATTTGACAAAAATATCAAAAACACAGGCTCTTTTCTCTGTATCGCCTGTGTCTATCAGGGGCCAGAACACACCTATATCCAGAAAAACTGCTCAGGTCTTCCGGGACGGCTTGAAGGATTAGGAAGAAAGTAATATCAGTGCCTCCCCTACCCTCGTTTCTACAAACTTTTGTGAAAATGAGGCAGTCATCTAAAAGAAGGCAGGCAGATTATAAGCATTTTGAAGGCAGGGGCTTCTTCAGTAATCTTTTTGATCACCCATAAAATGAGAGTACAACTCACGAGTACGGTTCCTGGTAAGTACATCCTCAATTAATCAGAATTTTAGGGGGAAATGCTTCCGGTTGAAGGTGAATAAGCAACATCGGATGCTTTGAGAAATGCATTAAATGGGAGATGGGTAGTCAGAAGGACTTCTGTTGCAGGGTGCGAGATCCTTCTTGCGTTTCCCAGAGGACGAGAGGCATGAATCACGGCTCTTTGCGAGCTGCTAAATTTCTTGCGTAAGGGAAAGTTAGCCACCCAATTTGTCCCTGCGGATTCTTGGACTATCACCAGTCATGGGAGCAAACCTTTGTTGGCAGGATTCCTGCTGTGTTTAGAGAGGTACCGTCGCCCTGCCCAGGTTGGAGGCTGGCTTGGCAGTGGCATTATTAACACTGCGAATCGTCAGCTCCAGGGAGAAGAAAATCCTAAAACCACCTGCGAAGTCCTGAAGCTATCGTAAGCGTATTCCAATGATTAAAGTAGATTTGGGGCCGGGCACGGTGGCTCACGCCTTTAATCCTAGCTCTCTGGGAGGCCAAGATGGGTGGATTGTTTGAGCTCAGGAGTTCGAAATCAGCCTGAGCAAGAGCGAGACCCCGTCTCTACTAAAAATACAAAGAAATTAATTGGACAACTGAAAGTATATAGAAAAAATTAGCCGGGCATGGTGGCGCATGCCTGTAGTCCCAGCTACTCGGGAGGTTGCGGCAGGAGGATCGCTTGAGCCCAGGAGTTTGAGGTTGCTGTGAGCTAGGCTGACGCCACGGCACTCTAGCCCGGGAAAAAGAGTGAGACTCTGTCTCAAAAAAAAAAAAAAAAAGTAGATTTGAATCAACTCTTTGTTTCTAAGAAAAATCATTTAACGTTTCTATAGAGTGTTCCGGTTATCAAAACTCACACAATGATGTCATGTTACTCAAGTGGCAATCTCTGAGGCAAACAGGCCACCCACCACTATTGTTCTATCTCTCTTTTTTATGGGAGAGGAAACTGAGGCACAGAAGTGTCAACTGATTTGCCTCTAAAACCACATCGAATGATGGAGCGTGGCTACACACGTAGGTCTTCAGTTTCCTATTTAAGTGTTATTTCTTCCTCTACAAAATTATATCTTTTCCATTCCGAATTCACTCATTGACATTAATTCATTCAAAATAAAATCTTTCGGGGACCACAATGTCAAAGGCATTGAAGGCGACAGAAAGAATGATACACATATTTTCTTATCACTGAAAGGGTTTAGAATCTCCTTGAGGAGCCAGAAAGAAAAAGTTAAGTAATCATGTAAACAGTGATGCTTCTTCAGAGAATTCTTTTTATACACTCCTGTGATTTTATGAGGAACGGCTAAGTGCTATGAGGTGGAGCAAAGAGAATGGAGCTCTAAGGAAGCGAGTGGCTACTTTGGCTTTTTGATTGCAAAGCTGATGAATTTGGCTCGTGTATCACACAGATTGGCAAGCGCTGTCGTTCGCTCGTAGACAGGCAGGCTCCGTGCCCCATGCCCCCCCATCTAAACTGTATGTATGGGAAAGGCCTGCATGATTATTCTGCCCAAATGCTTGTCTTTCCCAAGAAACTGATAAAAAGCTCTTTTAGTTACCACAGTCAACTAAAAAGACAGGACATTCAAGACTGTTGTATATGAAAAATAATCCAGGAGTTCAAAGTGGTCCTGGACTCTCTCTGGAGAGGTTCTGCGTCTCCAGTCTGTGTAAGATGGGATATCTTTAATGGGTTACCTTAAGTTGATTTTAGATGATAGCAAACACCGAAGTGATAAACTCACACAAAATTAATAATTTGGAGGCATGATCTTAATTCTACTCACTAATCTTTTTCTGATAGGTGAGTTAACTTTGGGTGTATGTGACCCGCTCTATGGTGCCGGCCTGTCCACACCACCTTCTGTGCGGTCTTTCTGGCCCACACCCTTGCTGAGACCCTCCCCTAGCTGAAGAGACCATAAATTGAGTATTTGGAGATGGTCCCTCCATAAGCTGAGCAGCAACCTCTGTAGCTTGAGTGTCAGATTCACCTTAGGAGTCAGGAATTGGGAACCTGGAAGGTTGAGACAGTTTGCAATGGTGGCAGAAGGCAATGCCGTCTCTTGAGTGGTGACTCTGTTTAGGGGGCTTATGATTGGATAGAGGCCAGCGGAAGTGATGAGAGAGCGAAAACTAGAAATAAGAAAAAGACCACAGCCTGAGGGCAGAGAGGTGATAAGGAAAAACAACCTGAGAAAAAGAGACCCAAGTCTTCTGGTTTCCAGTGCTAGGGCTCCCACTTTCTGGGATGATAAGATAAGCGATGCTTGTAAATCACCAGTTAGTTGTAGCCTTACAATAAGCCTATTGTGTCCACACAACAAGCCCTTCCTAAATTAACCAATCTTCAGTGGGTCTGTCTTCCTTTTAAGTAAACAAGTTGATCAACAGTGTATTATAAATGTTTTAAATGATATTTAAATGATGTCTTTGAAACAAAAGGCTAAACATGCAGGTAAATAGCACCAAACTAGGTCAGGTCTAGTGCTTCACACCTGAATCCTAGCAGTTTGGGAGGCTGAGGCGGGAGGATTACTTGAGGCCAGGAGTTTGAGAGCAGCCTGGGCAACATAGCAAGACCCCCATCTTTATAAAAAAAATAAAACAACAATTTTTAAATTAGCCGGGTGTGGTGGTGCACATTTGTAGTCCCCCAAGGCTGAGGTGGGAGGATTGCTTGAGCCCAGTGAGCTACAATGGTGCCGTGGCACTCCAGCTCGGTGACAGCGAGACCTCGTCTCTAACATAAAATAAAATAAAATAAAATAAAATAAAATAAAATTTAAAAATAGCATCAAACTATGAATGGGACAGTGGAGAGTTACTTGTGTTTAAAGAGATTCATAGCAGAATAGGAACTCATTTGTTAAGGGACCAAATAGAACAAAGGAAGATTATTAAATTTGAAAAGAAAATGCATTAGGAAGTTCTTCCCTTAATAGCAAGAATAAGAACAAGAATTCTGTTCACTGATGATCTCACTCAGTGTGTAGCTCTCCCCATAACCTCTGCCCACAGGATAAATCTCACTGAATTGCGTTAAATATTCAAAGATATGCTCATTTGGCTGGCATTTCATTTCCTGGCTTGAACACATATGTCAAATTTAATGTGTATCTTCATACTCTGTAGATGGTAAAACAAATACCATACAGTTAGTTATCGCCTTAGAAATTATGATGAAATAAGAAAAATGACAGTGATCAGAATATAAGGGTGGATAGAAGTAGTTTCAAAGCTCTACTGCAAAAGAGTCATGTGTCAGCGAGACTTCAGTCTGCAATGCCAGTATTAGAAGAGAATGGTTTTAGGATAAAAGAAGTGATTATTGGGCCATCAAAGAGCAGAAGAGTGGGCAGAGGCAGAAGTGTGGGCAGGGCGTGGGAAAGGATTCATGTTTTCAGCCAATTCCAAGCAAGAGTCTAAACGTTTGGCTGTCGGATGAAAATATCAAAGCTTCTGGATTTCAGCAGTTTGTACATGAACAATTGTTTTAATTCTAAAAAACGTAAGTGAAGTATTATCAGCTGAGGAGAGAAAGCTAAAAAACCCTATCCATTGCATCACTGAACAGCATTCTGGGTCAATGATATTCTGTTAGGTAGGAATTTGTTTAAGGTACTTTGTGCCTTTTAAAAGATTAATTCATCATTTTAGTTAAATCAAAACAAAAGGAATCAAACTGGTAATTTGACATCAAGCAGACAAAACTAGCAGGCTACTGCATAATTTTAAGTTCTACTGGCCTGGTTGAGGGGTTACAGTAACATAACCAAATGGAATAAGGATTTATGCAGACGCCAAGGATGACAGAGAATGTACTTGATACTATTGGGTTATAAATGCCTGCTGTTAAGTTTCTAAAGTAATGATCTTTAGGAACGATTCTTACTGTATTCTAAATTTAGTAGCTTTAAAAATTCTTAAGAAAACCTCAACTCAGCAGTTATTCTATGGCGTGTTTGAGAGACCCCAGAGCATTTTTGCTAGTCTGTGGGAGGATGAGCATTTTGAAACGCAAGCTTCAGTCTTGCAATCTTGTCCCTTCAAATACTATCACACTATTTCCCAGATTCTACAGTCAGTCCTTTATCTTCTTTTCCATTTTGGACAAAAAACAAAACAAAACAAAACAAAACCCAAACAAAAACCAACCAAAAAACCAATCAACTAAAAAAAAAAAAAAAACTCTAAGTAGACAGCCATTCCTTTGGGCTGGGCTAATCTCTCACCTTTGACCTTTTTCAATAAAAGTAAATTTTAAATCTGAACTCCTAACTTCTACTGAAAACAAATAACTGTTTTTTTCGTTTTTTTTTTTTTAAAGCTGCTACTGGAAATTCAAAGTGTTACCTAACCTCTGTGGATTGTTAGTTGGTAAAAGATTTGTATAACAGGCAGAAATGTTAGATTCTATCACTAGCCTGCAATAGCTGTTTGTGTGCTAGCCAGGAACCTGAACACAACTGCCTTCTTTCTGAACAGAATGTACCAAGAGCTATTTTTTGAATCAGCATTGTGAAGAGAGAGAGGCATTGCTGAAAATGGGGATCACGTATAACTTTGGGAAACAACAGCATTATTTGGATAAGGAGAGATTGGTAGAATATTTATAGTTTTGTTAACAAAGTGGGTTTTGTGGTGTATGACCACCATAAAAATGTCCTGCAGTGGCATGTTGTGATTATATAGTACATGTATCCATGGATAAATTATATCTAGAACACTGTTTAAAGGCAGTAAAATAAAACCATTATGGTGGTTAATTATTTCAGTTAGATCTAGAATCAGTTTTCTGTTCCTGGATATAGATAGCTTGTTCCCAGATTGTATTTTGAGAACTCCCTTTGTAAGGGTAAAAAGAATTTTGGTCATTGCTTTCATTTCTTGATTCAAAAGAAGAGTAGATTTTTTACTATTTTTTCTTCTACTTATCAACTTACATGTAGGAAAGTAATAACTGAATTATGTATAAAGCACAAGTAAAATTCTATAGAGAAGCAATTTTTGTTAAGAGTCTTAAATTGAATTAAAATTGTTGCCTATTCTCTCAACTATTGATATAGTCTCATAATTGACATAGGATCCCTAAACCAATTTTGATTTTCCATAATGGATTCAAACACTCTTGTTTGCTTAGTTGAAAGTTCTTTTCTAAAACCATTAGACAAAGTACAGATGGTGTTTTTCTTAAAAATAATTTCTAGTCATTTAAAAAGTTTGTCCATTAATAATAAAAACAAAAGAGTGGCTATCACTGTCTGAAGAATGGATCACAAGATCTTATTCTGAATTGTATTTGAAGCAAAAAAAGTATGCGAGCTGGAATGATCCAAGTCAATTTTAATTCAATAAGATACAAGCATTTTCCTTTGGCCCTTTTGGGTTGCAAGTAAAAGATCCTTAAGTAAAAGGGGGAACTTACTAAGGTGACTGAGTCTAAGGATAGGAAGCGAAGCCAAGTGACTGGAAATCCATTTTGATTTACATCTTGGATACTCTGCACATCTTCCTCATTTTCCTCCTCTCTGCAGACAGGTGGACTACGGCTGCTTGACATTTGAATTTATATGTCCCCTGTGAAATGACCTGTAGAGTCTGACCAACACATCTCTGTGCAAAGACCAAGAGGAGAGAATCTAACTGGCCCAGCCTGGGTTATGTGACCAGCTATGGAGAGAGGGACACAGTCTCATAGTCTGGGGGCTGATGCCCACTGCAGTGAATGGTGACATTTTTTGTTTACTAAAATACAACTTTTCACCAGCACATCCCTCAGACCTCTTCCATTAAATCAGGGTTTATCTGCATCAAAGGTAAAAACAGTTAATTTCTCGGACGTCTCTGTCCATACCTTTGCATTTTATGCTCTAGCCACAAAGAATTGTTCCATCTATCCATTCCCTCCTCACCACCCCTACCCCTCCCCACAATCAAACAATTTCATTCCCAAATTCCTGTGGTCCTCTTCATCTCCCTCGACTCCTTTACCTTCCTAGGTAGGCTACCTCTTTCTCTTACACATCATAACACCCTGCACACAAATCTCTATCATCATCATCCAACTCCATTGGGATTTACTGTCTAGGTTTTCACATTAAAATTTTGAAAAAAAATTTTTTGTAGAGCCAAGGTCTTGTTAAGTTGTCCCAGCTGGTCTCAGACTCACAGCCTCAAGTGATCCTCCTGCCTTGGCCTCCCAAAGTGCTGGGATTACAGGCAGGAGCCACCACGCCCAGCCATTTATGGTATCTTTATGACTCAGACACAGTGAGCTTGGCCTGCAGTGGGAGCTCCAGAATGGCCGAATGAATACACTCTACAAGTTTCCTTTTAGCTAACGATTGACTTTCTAAAGTTAAGACAGTGTATCATTACATGAAAAGTATTGTCTGGGTGAACCCCTTAGAATTGTTAACTTGTCCAAGCTCTAATAGTGAGGAAGTTCTAATCAAACCCTTTCTTCCTCAGGACAGAGTGTCAGCACGTCAGCAGGCCCCTTGAGAAACTTCTGTTTGTTTGAGAAACCTGCTGTTTACCTGGCTCCCTAACCGGCTTCATTTTCTCTTAAAACTTCTGCTGGGCTTGTCTTTCCTTCCTTTTAGATGCAATTTTGATTTAGTGAGGTAATGGTCAGAGCATTATGAAATTATTTTATTTTTTCCTGCATATAAACATTGTTTTTCAAAGGCAATTTCATTAGCTACATCCTGCAGCTCTGCACACTTGAAACAACTTTAAACTACAGCGTAAGGCACTTGAGAGATGTTCACCTTGATTTTCAGTCCTCAAGACATATGAAAGTTTTTTCTTAGCCTTAAAGCTCGCTTCCGCACTCTCGTCCTAAAGGACTCGACTTTTAAGTCCCACTGTGGCATGAAATGCACTTCTCTGTCTTTCTCTCCCCACCTCCTTTCCACATACCGGGTAGGGAAATGCTGGCTGACCCGAAAGGGAACTTTGTAAATGGTTGACTTTTGTTAATCTCAGGTTTGGGGCTAAAACAGCATTCCCCTCGGATATTGAGTTTTAAGCTTACCCTCCCCCCTATATAAATAAGTCAATAAATAATAAACAAATAGCACCGGCTCCAAGAGCGCCTCGGGTGCGCGGGCCGGGGGCCCCAGCAAATGAGCCGGCCTCTCGGGGAGACCTCCGGGCGCTGCTATCGACCGCGTCGGCCGGTGTGGTCGCCGCCACTGTTGGGGGTGGTTAATTGCGTGTCAGTCTGGGCCGGTGTCGTCTCGCTGGCGCCGGGCGCTTTCGGGTTTGCTAATTTTCGCTAAGTGTCTCTGGCCGGCTCCCCGTCCCCAGCCCGCCCGAGGACCCGCGGCTCCCCCCGATCGGCAGTCCGTCTGTCTGGGCCGTATCGATCCCGGGGCGGGCCGCTCGGGGCCGACGCTGGGGGGAGGAGAGGGGGCCGAGAGACCCCAGCGCCCGCTGCGCCCCCCCCTGGCTCCCCGCGGAGCCGCCTCCGCCACCCGCCGGGCCCCTCGAGCGCTTCGGGGCTGGGCGCGACGGCCGAGGCTCGGCCGGAGGTCTCGGAGGCGAGCGCCCGAGGCGGACCCGGAAGCCGGCCCCACCGTCCCCGAGGGTCACGGACGCGCCGGCCTCCGCGAGGGGGAGCGCGGGAGACGCTGGCGGCAGGCGCGGCCCAGACGCCGGCGCCGCCGGGAGCCGCCGGGAGCCGCCGGGCAGGTCCCCGCTCGCCCGCGCCCGGGCCCGCCCCCGTGGGGCTGATTGACAGCAGCGCGGCTGCCAATCGGACGGCCCCGGCGCTGCCCGGGCGGGTCGGGGCGTGGCCGTGGGCGTGGCCTGGGCGGGGCGGGCCGCTCGGCTCCCGGCGCGGGGCGCTATTTACGGCGCGGAGCCGGCGGGGCAGAGGCGGGCGCAGGCGGGAGCTCGCTGCGGGTCCCCACGGCGTGCGGGCAGCTCCTGCGGGCTTCGCGGGCAGCGGCCGGTCGAGGGGGCAGGAGGCCGGGGGCGCACCCCAGCCTGCGGCGGCGCCGGGACGAGCGGGCCGGGGGCCGGCGGCCGCCCAGCGGGACCCGCGACTTCTGCCCGCTCCCCGCGCGCGCTGCAGCCGCGCTCCATGCCCCAGCCCGGCCCCTCGCCCCGCCGCTGACGGCGCCGCCGCTCCGGCAGGACCCATGCCCTGCGCGCGCCGGGGGCCGTAGCGGCCGTGGGGGCGTCCATGGATCGCCACTCCAGCTACATCTTCGTCTGGCTGCAGCTCGAGCTCTGCGCCATGGCCGTGCTGCTCACCAAAGGTGGGTGCCGGGCGGCGGGTGTCGCGGGGCCCGGGGAGGCGCGCGGGGCTTTGTTGGCTCGGGCGGGTTCCCTCCGCGCCGGAGCCGCAGGTCGCGACAAGTTGCTCGGTTCCTGGAAGTCGCGGCCGCCCCCTCGGCGCTCCCGGGCCCGGCACGTCGGTGCGGACTCGGACCTCAGGGGTCTTAACGGGTCGGTCCGTGGCGGACTCGTGCGCATTTGCCCCCCATCCGCGGAGCCGGGCGGAGTGTCGCCCCCGCGCCGCCCCTTCCGCACCCCGGGCGGCCCGAGGGAGCCGCGTCTCCGGCCCCCGATTACAGTGTGCCCGGGTGTGTCCGTGTGTCTCTGACCGTGGGTGTCTGTGGCTGTCTCCGTGTGTACCTCTGAATGTATTTCTGCCAGTGTCTCTGTGTTTTTGAGAGTCTTTGTGTGTCTCTGAGTGTCTTTGCGTGTCTCCGTATCTCAGTGTGTGTCTCTGTCTTTGTGTGTCTCTGAGTGCGTCTGTGTGTGAGTTTCTCCCTGCTTTTGTCTCCGAGTACGTCTCTCCGAGTGTGTGTCCTTGTGGATCCGAGAGTGTGGATGTCCGAGGTGCGCGCGCGCCTGTGTGCAGGACTGTGTGCTGTGCTGCTTTTAAGTGGCCCGGAGCCGGCGGTCCAGTCGGCGGTCCCTGTTCCTATCCACCTCATACTTTACAAACGCAACTCCAAAAAAAAAAAGTCAGTGGGGTCAGTTTCTTCTTTCCCCTTTGGGCTTTCCACCTTTTAGATGGAAATAACCCGAACTCCCTCTGGATTTCAAGGTTCCCCTCACCTCACTGTCATGAACTCTACCTACAGTTCTGTGAACTGATATATATATATATATATTTTCTTTTTTTTTAAATAGGAAGCATTATTTAGCCTTTGCACCCCCCAATTCTCTCTAATTGCCATGTAGCAGGCATGAGGTTAAAGGATAAGCTAGCCCGGCAAGGATGATGTGCTACAGTATTTATTTATTTTGGAAGGAAGGGTGTAATTAACCCTAAATAACAGCCCTTGCAGCCTGCAGAGGGAAGCCTCCTGGCCCTATCAAAGGCTGGCAGAACAGGGAGGGACTGAGGCTGACATGAAGTCACAGATACCGAAACTATGTGCCTGATAATGATATAATTAGGGGATCAGAGATTTCTGGCTGCTGTGGACTTCAAAAGCTTTGAAAGAAGCCAGCAGTCTCTCCTGTAGCCATCTTGACTAAAGCAGACATTTTTGTTTAATCACTACATACAGTAACAAGAAAAGGGGGAACAGAGGGGCATTGTTCGCTGTTTCAAAATACCAGTCCCCTCTCTGGCCTTTTGCATGCTACAGGAAGAAACTTTATGAAACAACAGAAATATAGTTTTAATACAGTAATACAAAAGTCCATTCTCCTTGCTAAAAATGTGGCTCCAATTAAAAAAAAAAGTTGTTAGAACTTTTGCAGTTACCTGTCAAAATTTTATTAGACTGTTTTTAGGTCATTGAAAATATAGCATTTTAAATAGGCTCTCATAAACATTTAAGCAGCATTTTACTTGTATCCAGTTTTCCTTTTCTACACTAAGTCTGAGGCTAATAGGATCAAAATGAGCTTTTAATCTGTTTTATTTATGTTTTAAATCTGTATGTGGAATTTGTCAGACTAGGGCTATGTAGTCATCACCACGTAAGACTGGTGAGCTTTTTGCGAAAAGTAAAGTAAGCTTGGAAAGAGGAGGAGAAAGAGCAGAGAACTTCTGCAACGCAAGGTTCTTACTTGAAACCAAGGGGACTGGCTCAGGGGACTGCCCTGGGCCCACACCCAGGGCAGTGAGTGCAGATTTAGGAGCAGGACCTCGAGCTTTGGACTGTTAGGGGTTGCCAAAGATCTGTGTTTAGTGGACTGGTTTTTCTTCGAACTGAAGCATTAGCAGCCTCCGGTGAAAACCGAGCATATCATACGGTGGCCTGGAATTTGGACAGATAATTAAATGAGACACCTTACTCAGGCATTCACAGAGAGGAGGAGGGGGTGGAAAGAGGTTTGTAAAGGAGCAGCCCTTGTCTTTAATTTCAGAGTGTGAATTTCAGAAACTAGACAGATCTTCAGATGGGAATGCAGTAGTTGTATGCACGAGTTCAGTTTACAGTAGCTTTAGCTGTGGCAAGTAACAATGCCTGGAGTCCACCAGGTTGGGTGTCACCTTAGGGATAACTTTAAGACCCAGGTTATTTCAACTGGAGATCAGTGTTAAAGCCTCCAATCTTGTATTGTGACAACGTTAACAGAGCCTTGCAACTCACAAAGTAAGTTTTATAAAGGAAACTTTTAAGCACTTCCTGTAGAAAATTTGAGGTTTCCTTAAGGATTTTTCATTCAACCAGCAGAGGATTTTCAGTTTCAGGGTTTCCCCTTTTAGATCACATGTCGAATTACACGTAAAACTGGGAGGAGGAGGAGGAGAAGTTAGCCTTGCAGTTTTATACTCCCTCCACTTTTATGACTTTCCATTTGGGCTGAAAGAAATTGACTTTGGCAAGCAAACCACTAATTGTAAACTGCCTAGTTCCTGTTTTACAATATACTGACTAAAAGCTCCTCTGCATGAAAAGATCTTTATAGGCAAAGTTTGCCTTTTCTAGAGAGGTTGCAAATAGCTGCCTCATTTCATAGTTTTAAAACCTCCTGACCTGAGCAATTTCTAGATTGTTGTGTTTCTAGTTAATAACTTTATAAGGTGTTAGCTAAAGCTCTTAAATCTTGGCGCAGTCCTTCGGGATAGTAAACAATTCAGTAGTTCCGATCAAATATTTATACTGCCCAAATCAAAAAGCCTAGCATTTTTATGTTGTCTGGTCATATAGGGTTAAAAGTGAATAAACAATGTGATTTACCTTATGGTAGGAGAAATTATACTGATTACTGTTTTCTTTCAAAGAAAATAGTCTTATTTTTAATTCCTCTCTTAACTCATCAGAAGTCTACTGTTAGGATGACTACATTTCTAAAATTATATTTAACTGAATTGAAACTTAGGTACTGACCGCACAAAGGGCTTTTGCAGTCAACATGGACTGCTATTGCAAGCACTCAGCTTGAATAATCTAAAAGTTAGTGCCTTTGAACTCAGGATTCAGCAATTGCTTTGAGAGTTGCTTTATCTGGTCTCTGCAGCACAATTTGACCTGATTTCTCTTTGCTCTCAGGTGAAATCCGATGCTACTGTGATGCTGCCCACTGTGTGGCCACTGGTTATATGTGTAAATCTGAGCTCAGCGCCTGCTTCTCTAGACTCCTCGATCCTCAGAACACAAACTCCCCACTCACCCATGGCTGCCTGGACTCTCTGGCGAGCACAGCAGATGTCTGCCAAGCGAAACAGGCCCAAAACCACTCTGGCACCACCATGCCCACATTGGAATGCTGTCATGAAGACATGTGCAATTACAGAGGGCTGCGCGACGTCCTCTCTCCTCCCAAGGGTGAGGCCTCAGGTATAGCAGCCGTTTCTAACCAGCACGCCTGCCTGATCTATAGACTTGTGACAGCCTCGACTTTGTATGTCTGCTATTGGTTTTGTTGTTAATGTAATTAGAGACACTGGGGGGAGAGGCACGGCTGGATGCAAAGATGCATCTCTATTGAGTGGCTTTTATGTCTGCCCGAGCATTAGATGTCTGTCTACATAATAGGTTTTGCCTGTTTTTTCAACATTTTGAAGACATTAAAAGGCCATTACATCTCAGTAATGACAGTCTGTAAACAGATGCGTTTATAAGCTTCTTCGGATAGTTTTGCAATATTTATTTTCTAAATATCGTTGATTTAATTGTGAGCTGCTTTTTAATGGGATTCCTTGGTTTAAAGGGATGGACGGTGGTGAAGATCCCTGGGAGGGGCTGACACAGAGTCTGATCATTTTCTTTGTGCTCCTTTAGGACAAGGAAACCGCTACCAGCACGAGGGGAGCAGAAACCTCATCACCAAAGTGCAGGAGCTGACTTCTTCCAAAGAGCTGTGGTTCCGGGCAGCAGTGATCGCTGTCCCTATTGCTGGAGGGCTGATCTTAGTGTTGCTCATCACGCTGGCCCTGAGGATGCTTCGCAGCGAGAACAAGAGACTGCAGGACCAGAGGCAGCAGATGCTCTCCCGCTTGCACTATAGCTTCCACGGACACCATTCCAAAAAGGGGCAGGTCGCCAAGTTGGACCTGGAGTGCATGGTGCCGGTCAGCGGGCACGAGAACTGCTGCCTGACCTGTGACAAAATGAGACAAGCGGACCTCAGCAACGACAAGATCCTCTCGCTTGTTCACTGGGGCATGTACAGTGGGCACGGGAAGCTGGAGTTCGTATGACGGAGTCTTGTCTGAACTAAAACTTCTCGAACGCTTGAAGGCCTTTGAGTTCTGCTGGACAGGAGCACTTTATCTGAAGTAAAATTAAACTCATTTAATCATCTTTGAGAGACAAAATGACCTCTGCAAACAGAATCTTGGATATTTCTTCTGAAGGATTATTTGCACAGACTTAAATACAGTCAGATGTATTATTTGCTTTAAAATGGTGAAAAGCAAAGAGAAGACTATGTACACACTGTTACCAGGGCTATTCGCATCCGAGGGAGCTGGAAATGAGTACCTAAATAAACGAAAATGTGCTCTATGGAAACTTCTACATCTTGATTTATTGTAAAGATTTAAAAGAAATATATATATTTTGTCTGAAATCCAGTGTTGTCTTTTGTAAACGAGAAACTGGGAAGTGTAAGAAAGTGCATATTAATTGTACAAATGAAGATCAGCTGTTGCTCATACAGTAGCTGGTTCTCACCCACAGGATTTGGCTTGATTCTTTTTGCTAACAAGGCCAAGGTCTTGTTTAATCTTACAGCATGCAGAGTTTCAGAATGTGTACTGACCATCGTTCAGGGTCTTACCCACATTTTTTGTTAGGATAATTTTTTATTAGGATAATTCTAGTTTTTAGCTTTCCTTTGAGAGAGATCTTAAACTTATTTATACAAGGTCAAACATGATGGATCAGTTTCTGAAGTTGCCTCAGCAAAGGTGACGTTTATTGACTTGATCAGTTGCTCTGGAATACCTTTTTTAGATGTGTCTACCTCCATCCAAAAAAGAAAGAAAAAAACCCTAACTAAATGACATTTTTTTTTATCTACTGTCTACTTTTTCTGTTGATTAATTGACCAGTTTATTTTGTCTCCAAACCAAATTAAAATATTTTGGCTCCCAAATTAGCCAGATTTTATTGTATAATGCTCTTAGTTTTTAAAACTTGTTCTTCAGTACGGTGTTACCCCTCACATTTTTTTATTTTAACTTCTCCCAGTCCTTAAAAAGGTTTGGAAGAGTAAACCTTATATACCGATTGAGATTTAAACAACAGAGTGTTCCTAGGTTTCTTCCTCCTAAATGATCATTTTATTCCTATAACCAAAAAGGACACTGGCTTTAGCCAGTAACTGATACTACTAAGTAACGATGTTTCCTCTTCTAAGACTTTCTGTCTGGTAACACTGGCCAGCCTGAATTTAAACCTTACGACATTTATGTACTTCCCTCTCCAAATGGATCTTTCTTATCTTAAATGGGTGAATAATTTTGTTGCGGAGTTTTTCTCAATTCTTTTGTGTATTTGAAATTTTTGCTTAAAAATCAACGTACAGCCCTCATATTTGAGTATACGATTTTATTAATACTTTTTAAAGATTTTTTTTGCATATTCAATTCTAGCATATTTTATGCTAAGCGTAATTTGGATGCCTTAAAAAGACAAGTGCAATAGCCAAATTCATGGAAGAATCTGAGTTGAAATGATTAGTATAAAAATAAGTACCTAGATTATTTAATAGTTAAGAGACCATCTACCCCAAACTAGGCTATGAAATAAATATACGTTTTAATAAATGATAGCATTTGTATTATGCTTTTTGAGATCAATGGCTCTTGCATGCATGCCTTATAATATATAAAAGGTGTTAAGTTTTATATATGACAATATTTGAGGGAGCTCAAGAATTGTTGAACCTACCAAAGAGAATCCCTCAAAATTAGCAGTTAGTGAGATTTCCACCCTCACCCCCTACTCCAGCTCTCAGTCAAGTTATAGCAGTTTTGCAGCTTGAAGTTTGAGAGACTTTGCTCCATTGTACACACTCAGTGGTTCTTACAGCTGGTATAAAGTATGGCTCATCTTCATATCAGCTGGGTGTGGTTTTTTTTCCTCGGCTTTTTGCCCTGACATTATTCCCTGCTCATCCCATTTCTCCCAAGTACCAGTTAGCTGGGAACTCAGCAATTCTTCAGGAAATAAGACAATGAAGAGTTTAAAGTCATGCTCTGAAACAAGCACTGTGCTTGTGGCCTCTCACGCTGAGTTTTCTGGGGCTCAAGTTCAGCTGCGAAAGGGGTCATCCTTGTCTTTTCCCCCTAAAAACAAAATCCTCTCCTTTTAGATACTCGATGGGTATTTATGCATCCTCACCACCAGTCTTAGGGTTAGGTCTGTGCATAACCTGGCTTTTCAATGAAAATATTGCAGGTTTCTCAACTTTGAATTTTACTATGAACTACACATAGAATTTGCTTTTGCTTCCCCAAGAGTGTTAGCAATTGCCAGGAGCAGGAGATTAGCTGGTCTGCCTGATGCAGGGAATGCGAGGGGTGACTGCTTTATCTGTGCCCGCCCCCCCAAGAGATGTTTGCTGTTGCCACGAAGCCAGGCGACCCCGGAACAACCCTTGTGTACAACATCATGTAACTCCCCCTACAAAGTAATTTTTCTTTCTGGGTGGAAATTTATCCAGACTAGAGACAAATGGGACAAAAATTGCCAAGATGTTTCTGTATCTACACCCCTTACGTTCTACCCGTTTTGAAAACATTGATCTGTGCATAGTTAGGTCTTTTATGTTATCTTCCCCTCTTAGTCTGAATGGTTCAGAGGCTTCCTAGAAATTGACTGGTGTGTCTCTAATTTCTGCTGAACTGATTTTATTAAAAACACTGCACCACAGGGGGTTTGACCTTCTGAAATACCAAACATGTCTCCTTTAGAAAATCACAAAGCTCTCCTCTGAAGGGCTCATAAATCTGGTTTCAATATGGGTTGATTATAGGCTAAAAGCTTCAACTCAGTGGCATCTACTATGGTGACTCTGGAACTGGCCTTTTTGGGGCCAGGATGGAATTTTTTTCTTCATAACCTTTAATTGGTCCTCTTCTCTGCCTCTTAGTCCAAATAACTTCAAACCTCCATGGCTGCATGAACTTGGGCAAATTATGTAAGCTCTTTGAATATTCAGTTTTGTTGCCTATAAAACGGGACAATGATAATACTTTATAAGATTATTGTGAAGAGATACTGTAGCTATTCCTATCAATATACACAAGAGTCTTGGATGAGCTGGCCCAACATAACATTCCTTACAATTTGAGAACTTGTGTTCATTATTTATGCAGTGGTTGTTTTTACTTGATTTTTTTAATATTTCTGGTGTTCATTATTTATGCAGTGGTTGTTTTTACTTGACTTTTTAATATTTCTGATCTTTGCAAATTTGAGCTCTACAGACCTGTCAGTGACCTGCAGACTGGATTTAGCACATCAAATATTCATTTTCAATTTACTGTTTTGGGCCTCTCATATCTATTAAATATGTTGGTTTATAACTGTTTCTAAAAATTTCAGATCCCATGAAATAATGACATTTAACCCTCTTTCAAATTTTGACAGCTCTTTATTTGGGGTTCAGTTTACACATGTCCTTGTTAGTCTGCTAGCAGAGCGGTGGTGTGGTGCATTGGTCTGCCATTCTAGGAGTTTGGAGACAGAATTGGGAAGGTGGCAAAGCTGAGTTTAACCACTTGGGGGTTTATTTCTTGCAGCGAGGCAGCAATTTTCCAGTGGATTTGCTTTGTTAGGAGTTTCACAGTATTGCTATGGAAGGCTGATGAGCCAAACTTCTACAAACCTTTCCCATTTTTTGAATATGAAAAAGATAGCAAGAAAATCATTGATAAGCAACCCTGGGAGATACTTTGGGTAAGCAGTTAGAGACTGTCTCAAGACATCTGTCATTCCTCAAGCCTTTTAGGCGATCCATTCTGTCTAGCAGCTAATGGCCAGATGACCTCTAGGGGCTATTTCAAATGGTGTTTAGCTACCTGTATCTTAAAGATTAGATTGATGTTGGACCAAATTGAGTAAAGGCAGGAAAGATCAGCTGATAACTATTTATTGCATGCTACATACCATGCTAATTGAATAGACTTTGTAATCCTGGAATAATTTTACATTTAACAATTTTCAAGGCAGTGCACAAGCAGATATTGGAACTTGTGAGAAGTCAGCAATTTGTTTTTAGACATGGGAAGACTAAGTTAGTTGTGATGAATTAATAAACTCAGAGGCTGTTGTGTAAATCCACTCTGAAGGATCTCGCTTTACAAACCTAATGGAACAAAAATTGTTTTAGCAGTTAAAACCAAGAGAAATACAAAAAGCTCTTTATCCCCGGTCTCTTCCCCTTGGAATTTCCCTAGGGAACTGATGAGGACAGTGGAAAAACACCACGCTTCTAAAAGCAGTTTCTTTCTTTCTAAGTGTTAGAAGTTCACACTGAGGCATTTTTGACTAACTGTAGTGGATATATGGTTTTGATACTATAGACTTTAATTTGCAGTTGCTTTCATAAATGAGGGTATTTCTCACCTGGATTTGGAGATTAAACTGTGAACTCCCAGTGGGAAGGAGCTTTGATCAATAACCTTTGTAGGTTTCCAAAATCCAAAGGAGAGAATTAGATGAAGAACAGATTAAGGGCTTTTATCATCAGACATCTGAATTCAGGTTGTCAGTAGATAAAAACGTGTTGTCTTGTTCTTTTGTTTCTCTATCCTAACCAATTGTTTTACAGCTTTATAATTTTAGGATGGGAAGCCTAAAAAGGAAAAAAAATTACTAGTGAAGGAAGTGGAGGAGAAAAAAATTCAAGTGGGCCTGAAAATTAATGCATTGCCAAGGTCAAATGGCTCAGCCTACCTTTTAAATTTGATGCCGTCTCTAAACTCACTTGAAGACGCTAATTCTCACCCAGTAGTGTATCACGAATCCTCTTTAAACTAAGCGTTGTGCTTTCACTCGAATATTTTAAGATATCCAAAATTTTCATTAGACAATGTCTCTCTAAGAAGTTAAGAACAAGCCACTGAGAGTTTTGTTGGTCAAAAAGGTAGATAAATTGGAATCTGCAATTTAGTATTTCATCCTCGGTGGCTTCATAGACCAGGCCACATTAGGGCAATTTGGGCAAATTCTCTTTTCTTTTCAGGGCAACGAACCTCTGCCCAGAGGCTATAATAAAAGCAACAAATACCTCCCTACCTCTTTCATTCGAGAACACACCAAAAGTTATAAATTCCCTTCACCCCCACAAACTCTTAGTATCTTCTTTAAAAGATTCCATTTTACTTCAAAACTCAAATGGCTCTTCTTCATTCATTTATAGTTTTATAGTTTAGACTTTTATATTTGTTTCCTTTATTATATTATTACGTAGTGTTCTCTTAAGAAAATTACTTACTGTGTAGACAACTTTAAATAACCAAAGGTAAATTTTAAAAAGGAAATTGTGTGTGTGTGTGTCAGTGTGTGCAGGGGAAAGTCCTGAATGACTTCCTAATCCTTATAAATATTGTTTCTAGTTTCCTACGTTCCTTTTATTTGCTTATATATCTTAAAATATTACAAATCTCTTTATATTTCCTCTGAGCCCTGGCCCAAACCGAAGTCAGCTTGCTTCCAGTGGTGTTACTTTTATATTTTACTAAACATTTTTTAATTAGTACATAATCATTGTATATATTTTTGGGGCACGTGTGTTAACTTAATAAATTTATATAGTTTGTAAATATTAAATCAGTATAATTGGGATATTCATCAACTTAAATATTTGTCTTTTCTTTATGCTGGAAACATTTGAACTATTCCCTTTCAGTTATTTTGAAATATACAAGAGATTGTTGCAAACTGTAGTCACCCTACTGATCTATCAGACACTAGATCTCATTCTATTAAACTGTATATTTACTCCCATTAATCAACTTCTGTTCATCTCCCTCCAGTGGTGTTTATTAAAAGTAGAGTAAGTGTGGAAAAGAGAAACAACCTTTCAAAGCAACATTGTTGCAGACATTTTAAAATGCAAACTTCTTGGCTGGAGATAGGAAAACGTTATCTCTCTGCCAAGACTTGGTAGCATTTATCACGTGAGATCCTGAGCTTGGTCCCTCCCCGGACTCTTTGTATCTGGCTCCCAACTTCACAGGCACGACAGAGCAAGGAGGTGCCGCGGGAAGCTGCCTACGGGGATGGTCGTCCATCTGGGATGGCTAAAAGTCAAGGGTCATTCCCCTGTCCTGACACTTGATTGTGAAGCGGGTTATGAAGTGAATCTTTCAAGGGACCGGTTTGTGACAAACACGCTAGTTGGACAATAAAACCCAACATCCTGCACCACCTCGTTCAACAATGGGAGGTTGTTTGTTGGCATTTGTATGCAAAGTGGGGTGAGCAGCAAACAGGTTGCTTTGAAATGCTCAATTTGTTTATCCCAACCTGGGAAGCCGACCTTTTCTTCATAGGCAGATTTATGGGGCTATTTTTCATGGCTCTCAGCCGTAAATTAGGTTCAACAGGGTCTGCAGGATTTTCATTAACTCAAGAGAGGTTTCAGGAGCAGAGAGCTCTGCTGGTCCCCCTGGGCTGACCCAGAGGAAAGGGACCTGTTGGGAAACCAGTCACAGTGTTCTGGAGATCTCTGTGCTCATGAGTAAGTGCTGAGATCTGGCGACAGCGGACAACTGAAAGGGGGAAAATCCCACCTCTTCAGGATATCCATCCCATAAATACCTCGCCTGGAAAAAACAAACTGGCCATTTCCTTTGGCTTCATCTTCATCCTTGTTCTGGGAAAATGCATCTCCCCCAAGTCCTAAAGAGGGACCTGCCATCTAAACCTCTCCCTAAATTGTGCCTTTGTATGAACTTGTGTTGGTCAAAAGCATTTTGTTTTCCAAAGTGCTCATTCTAAGGTTTTTATAGTCTGTGTAGCTGCTATGAGTGTGTGTGGTTTTGCCTTCCCGGGGTTGGCCTGTTACTAGTGGTGTGACCTTGAGCTGTGAACCCCTCAGTTTCCTCACTGACATAATGGAGAGAATAATATTATCACCACTTCAGGTTGTTGAGAAGATTAAATGAGATAATGCAAATAAAGATCTAGCACAGGGCTGGGCCTGGTGGCTCACACCTGTATCCAGCATTTTGGGAGGATTGCTTAAGGCCAGGAGTTCAAGACCAGCCAGAGCACTGTAGAGAGATCCTGTATCTACAAAAAAAATTAAAAAATAATAATAAAAAAGGATTTAGCAGAACTCATAATAAAGTTGTGAATGTTAGCCATTACCACTAAGCACTGTTCCTTATAAGCCCTTAAAATGTTGCGAAAGACACAGAGGTGGCAGAGGTCACCATGCCAGCTTTACAGATGGAAGAGCTACACTTCCAATAGATTCAAAGATCCAGTGATGTTTAATCATTTTTATTTGTGAGTATCTTTAATTTACTTTAATTTTCTACATTTATATTTTGCTCAAGACAGTAGGAAAGTACTTAATTTTGATTTAAAAATACTGACACTATGATATCCCTTTGCAGGAAAATGTTCCTTATGCAATAGTTATTACATGCAACATCAGCCCAGGACAGTTTAAAACCAGGAAGGACGTGTTATCTACTCCCTGTTACAGCAAATACCTGTTTTTGCACATCCCGTTAATGAATACACACCTGTCGAGGGTGTGCATCCGCTCTGCTGACAGAGGGCCAGGCCACAGTTCACTGCACTGAGCGCAGGTGGCGCGAGCCCGCGGCATTGCTCGGTGTCTTGAGGGTTGGGGCGGGGGCCGAAGGTCTGGTGACATTCATCTCCAAGGCAGGCAAGAGGAGAATTAAAATTTCGTTTCTCATCACACCTATCATCCACAAACCCAGTGAGGACTGTTCTCACGGGAATCTGGGCTTCCAAGAAATTTATTGGACTAAAAATACAATGCATCTTTAATAATAGGAGTACACATCATAACCCCACCAATTACTCATTTATTGCTCTTTGCTAAGAATGATGGGACATACATGCTTCTGTTAATATGACTTCTAGTGTTCTCGTAAGTCAGCCCCACGTGCACGTTACTTCAGATAATGACACGTCAGTAGGACTTAAGCCCAGGAATTGATCCGTGTGTCCCACCTCTGTCCAGATCTTCAATCAGCCGCCAGCCACTTCCCGGGGCCGTGTGAGATGCAGACGGCCGCGCAGCCCCCTGCCCATTAGCTGAGCGGCCCCGGCACCTCGCCCTTATTCTGGGTCTCGCTCCTGACTTGGTTTCTTCTGGTCTCCCTCGGACTTGGGCGTTATTGGTGGTGACAACCCGACACCCTCAACTGTCCCCTCGAATGGTTGTTTGGTGCCTGTCTGGGGCTCTGCACGGCTCGGGCCATCTCTGGGCTTCTGCCGTGGGCTTGCCCTGCCCCCGCTGGCCCCGACTTCGATGTCCTTTCTCTCTTTCTGTCATGCACTCGGGTTTTGCTTTTCTGCACAACAGCCTCTTTGTCTTCCAAGGACTTGACTGAACACAGGCTTTTGATTTTTGCTTAATTGGGAAGCTGTCATGTGCCAGCCCTGGTGCCATGATGTCAAGCCTTTCGGGCCTGTCCTGGGCCAGGCCTGAGTGTCCCTGCCTGCCAGCGCCCGGAGCACAGGGCTCTTGCCCCTTCAGATATAACGCTGGCTACACGCTCAAGAATCACTTCTTAACTCGCTTTACTGAGCTCCCAGGACACACAGAACCCTGTATTTCCTGGTGGCCGTTCCTTACCCAGCCACAGGGCAAGGTTGGAACCCGTGGACGCAGGGCTACTGAGGCAGGCTGCAGCGCGCACTGGGAACGCACCGGCGATTCCTCTGGTGCTCCCGTGGGATGTGAGCGCTGAGCTTGTCATCGCCCTAGAAGGTGATGTCCATTGCCTGACAATTTTTTTTTTCTTTTTTTCTTTTTTTTTTTTGAAACAGAGTCTCACTCTGTTGCCTAGGTTGGAAGGCAGTGGCATGATCATGGCTCACGGCAACCTCCAACTCCCAGGCTCACGTGATCCTCCTGGCTCAAACTCCCAGCATAGCTAGGACTACATGTGTGCACCCCCACAACTGGCTAATTTTTAAGTTTTTTTGTAGAGACAGGGTCTTGCTATGTTGCCCGGGCTAGTCTTAAACTCCTGGCTTCAAGCGTTCCTCCTGCCTTGGCCTCCCAAAGTGCTGGGATTACAGGCATGAGTCACTGTGTCCAGCCGCCTGAGAGTTTTGACTGAAATCTGATATAATTGCCCTAATTCTTGCTGCAGGCAGAACCACTCAGTCTTTGGTTCTCTAACGAAACCGAGTAGGTGACATTTCTAGTCTATTAATTTGACTGGGAAAATGGAGGCGTGGGTCTCTTCCCATATCCACCAGAGAGGCCCCCCACCCAGGAAATGAAGGTGGGGTTTCTGGGAAAGCCGAGAGGAAAGGTAGGCCCGTGAGCCGTACCAGGTGCTGCCTGCAACAAGGAGGGAGCTTGTCAGAGCTTCCCCTAAGAGCACGAGCTCCAATGTGGCACAAAGCTACTCTGATTAATGGGACCAGCTAAGTCTCAGTTTGATGGGGTGTTGTGAGCGTTCTGGCCAAACCGGCAGCCTATGGCAGGCAGCTGGAGGTCAGACTGGTGTATACCTGCTAACCTCCCTGGAGGCTCAGCTCAGGCTGTCTGAGGGACCGTGTGCCCATAGCCACACCCAGTGGGGCTGTGCCCCTCCAGAAGGCCCACCGGGCTTCCATGGCAAGAAACGTGTGCCCTTGTGCCGTGGTGGGAACCAACGTAGGTGATGAGTAAAAGCCACACAGCTACAGCTATTGCTCTACTAAGACTCCTCTTCTGGCTCCTGCTCGCTACTGTATACCTAAGATGAATTCAATTTTCAGTTTTCGAAAAAGAGGCAATTTGTTCCAAGATTCTATGCTAAGATTCAGTGAACCACGACATCTTCCAGTTTCATCTCTTTCACTTGTACAACAAGAGTCCCAGGATCACGGTGTTTCCCTCCTACCTCATATGTCTCTTATGAGAATTCTGCGGTGCTGTTAAGGCCCTTTGATCTCACTGGGAAAGACATTATAAAATAGGAGTTATTATGAAAATACTATTTTGAAATAAAGATATGCTTTTTCCCATGTATTTCCCATATTTTTATTTCTTCTATACTTTCAGTTCTCATTACTTTTTAAACATAGGTTTTAAATCATGCCTTCTTCCTCTGGTATTTATAATTAAAACAATAAAGTTTACTTTAAGAGGATGGAAAATGGTATCCACACACAATTACATGCTGTAAACCAATAAAACCTCTACCTATTTGCAATATTGTTTGTAATTGAATTTACACTGACACTTTGTCCGAAACAGTGTGTCTACTTTGCAGGAAGGCAAAGCCCTGCTAATCCTAAATCCCATTATTCTTGCTAAATCACACTACATCCTGCCAGTGGCCTCAGCAAGGAATTCTCAGCCTAGTTTATTTCTGGAATGGGGTTTGAGGGGAGCAGAAGAAATTTCTCCTCTTCTTTCCAGGTTTAATTTCTTGAGGGAAGACTCCATGTTTTACATGCTGTTCTGGCATCTATGAGGAAAGGATTTTTATTCTTCTCTCCAACAAACCTCTTACTCTAGGAGTAAGGAGAGATTATCGTTAGCTTTCTTTTTTTTTTTTTGATTCTTGAAGGGGACAGAGGAAGGGAGAGAAAAACATAATCTCATTCTCTTACTTCTAGTTGCCTTTGATTTCCCTACAAACCAATGCATTCTGACGACCTTTTGTGGTTTATATTAGCGAACCTTTTTAAAAGTGAGTAATCTTTCCCTTGGAAACATATAAAATTACCTGTAGGGAAAAAATGATGTATTGAATTTACTCTTTCAATAGTCTTGATTTTTATCACAGTTCTTTGCTAAGAACATGAGATCCTGGTGCAGTTTCGGTGACCAGCATCAGGATGTAGTTTGTAAAGTCGTAAAATGTCAGACTTCATGTAAATTGCATTTCTAAAGCCTCCACGGCACTCAGAGACTGTAATTATATCCTGATAGTGTCTCAGGCACAGAAGAGACTCGAACCGCTTCCCTCACGGTCACGCTTCGACGGCTCATTCACTTTATCCATAACAGTATCTTAAAAGAATTTCCTTTCGGAAAACAGTGAACGAGAGCAACACAGGAAGAATTTTATACATGATCAAATTCATGGAAGAGCAGTGTTCTGTTTCCAGAATAATCAGCCAATCCAGAGACATTCAGCTTCCTACTGAGCAGTGAATATTGGATATTTCAGAACTAAAGTGAGCAGTCAAATGGGAATTGTCAGGCACTGATAAAACGCTAGAATCGGAACCGTTACATGGAATGTTCGACTGGAGTCTGGCACTCAAAGGGTCACCAGAACCACTAGCACATAAAACGTCAATCTTTAACTTTTCCAAGTTTTGCTTACATTGAATGTATGAGAAAAGGTGACAGAGAGCGAGGGAGGGAGAGAGAGAGAGACAGAGAATTCTAGGTTGGTTATATTGACACATTAATGCTCTGGACAGGGTATTAGGAGAAAGTTTTAACAATTTTCAAGAAGACTTCATGTAGTATGTCCACCTGAGTCATCTTGATTTTCTATATTCTATGGTCGCAAATACACACAGAGAGGGGGAGAGAGAGAGAGAGGAAATGAAAACAAACAAAAAGAATGAGGGGGAAGAAAGAAAACATAAAGGCATATTAGTAGAGTGGGAGAAAATTTTTTTCTTGGGCGTGGAAGAGGGAAAAAATAGAACAGGTTAACATTTAATAAGATCAGCCCCAGGGCGGTGCGTGGGCTTCTCAGCAGCAGCTACGTCTGGTACCAGGAGCCCTGAGCACAGGGACGACTCAGACGATGGGCAAAGAAACATCAGCGTGGCCAGCGAGGGGTTGGTCCCGAATTTGCACTGATTTGAGTCACAGTGAAGCCTCAGCCTCTCCTAGATTGCTGGTGTCTTGTCATTTTTAATAGTACCCCGCACTGTCTTCCACCTGCTGGCACAACGCTAGGACAGAGTCACTTGACGTGTGTGGTCCATGGGTTGGGGCTGCTTTGCAAACTGCTTTGTCCTGGTTCCTGGGGAGAAAAGCACAAAAATTGAGAGGAAGCATTTAGACACTTTCGTAGCAATTCGCAGGAGTAATTTTATGTCTGTTGAATCTGAGAGGACAAATTCAAAAAATGGGGCTTCATTCTGCATATCTTTGTTTTGGATTTCATTTCTGCTAGCAATTTATTTTTATTGTATTTTACAAAATATCAGTTTGTGATAGATTGGGAAAACATTGGTCTTCTATCCTAAATGCTTGGAGAAGCATTGCTCCAGAGAAGCAGGAGGTAGTGTTTTGGGGACAGAAGCATCATCTTCCTCCAAACGTAGAGGAAGTTTATGAAGCAGAGGGTTAAACATTCCTCACCCTGAAGACTGGGGTCAGAACCAACGGCTGCTGGTTATTGGCGTTATTTAGAGTCATGGTTCTCAAACGCATTTGTCTTAGGAAAAGACAGTTTCCAATCTTTCGTTGCTAGTATATAGAAATGCAATTAGTTTTAAAAATATTTTCTTTGTATTCTGTGTTGTCACCAAACTCACATATTTGATCTGTAACTTTTTTGGTAGATTCTTTGTGATCTTCTACATAGATGGTCACATCACTGGAGGTAATAGCAGGTTTATTTCTTCCTCTCCAATCCATATGACTTTTATTTCTTTACCTTTATGCCTGATTTCCGTGACGAGGGCCTCCTTACGAGTTGCATAGCAGTAGGGGAAGCAGGCATCCTTGCCTTGCTCCCAATCTCAGGAGGAAAGCTTTACATTTTCGCTATTAGGTATAATAACTGTAATTTTTGAAGAATGCACTTTGTAAGATTGAGGGAAGTTCCTTTAATTTCTAATTTGCAGAGGTTTTCTTTTTTCTATCCTGAATGGATGTTGAATTCCGTCAAAGACATTCCATGTATCTATAAAAGTAATTGTATGGCTTTTTTTTTCTTTAGCCTGTTGAGATGGTGAACTACATTGATTTTCAAATGTTGAACCAGTCTTGCACACCCAGGATAAACCCCTCTTAGACAAATGTGTTGCCATTTTTATGTGTTACTGCATTGAGTTTGCTGGTATTTGGTTGAAGATTTTGCATTTATGTTCATAAGGTAACTTTGCAGTTATCTTTTTGTCTGATTTTGATATCAGGATAATGCTGGCCTCATAAGTTCTTGCTTCCTTCTCTATATTATGGAAGGGTTTGTGTAGAGTTGGCATTATTTCTCCTTTGAAAATGTCCTGTAAAATTTTCCAGCGAAGCAATTTGGGCTTCGAGTTTTCTTTATTGGAAGACTTTTAATGACAAATTCAGTTGCTTTAATAAAGCTGTCCCCAACCTTTTTGGCACCAGGGACTGGTTCCATGGAAGACAATTTTTCCATGGACCATGGGTGGTGGGTGGAGGTGGTTTCGGATGATTCAAGCAGATTACATTTATTTTGCACTTTATTTCTATTATTATTACATTGTAATATATAATGATATAATTATACAACTCATCATAATGCAGAGTTGAATGCCGCCCTGATCTGGCAGGAGGTGGAGCTCAGGTGGTGATGTGTGTGACGGGGAGTGGCTGTAAATGCAGATGAAGCTTCGCTCACTTGCCGCCCTCACCTTTTGCTGTGTGGTCTGGTTCCTAACAGGTACCGGTCTGTGGCTCAGGCACTGGGGACTGTAGCAAGTTTAATAGTCACAGGACTATTCATGTCACCTGCTTCTTCTTGAGTGAGCTTTGGAAGTTCTGTGTCTTTCAAAACATTTGTCCGTTTCATGTAAGTTGTTGAATTTGCGGACATAGAGTTATTCATAGTATTGTCTTCTTGCTGCTTGAATGTTTGTAGGATTCCTAGCGGTGTTCCCTCTTCCATTCCTAGTGTCAGTAATTTGTGCCTTCCCTCTTTTCTCTTTCATTTAATCTGACTAGAAGTTTATAATTTTATTGATTTCTGAAAAACAGCTTTGGCTTCATTGATTTTTTCTAATATTTTTTATTTCACTAATTCTCTTATCTTTATTATTTTCTTCTTTCTGCTTGCTTTGGATTTAATTTGCTATTCTTTGTCTAGCTTCTTAAGGTGGAAGCTTATTAATTGATTTAAGACTTTTCTCACTTTCTACTATAAACATTTAATGCTGTAAATTTCTCACTAAGCAGCAGCACAATTCACAATTGCAAAGATCTGGAAACAACCCAAGTGTCCATCAATACATAAGTGGATTAATAAAATGCGGTATATGTATACCATGGAGTACTATTCAGCTTTAAGAAACAATGGTGATATAGCACCTCTTGTATACTCATGGATAGAGCTGGAAACCATTCTACTAAGTGAAGTATCCCAAGAATGGAAAACCAAGCACATGTACTCACCATCAAATTGGTATTAACTGATCAACACATGAGTACACATATAAGAATAACATCTATTGGATGTCGGGCAGGGGGGAGGGGAGAGGAGGAGACGGGTATTTGCATACACAAAAAGTGCAAAGCGTATAAGCCGAGGGATGGACACGCTTCAAACTTGGACTTGGTGGGGGGGGAGGCAAGGGCAACATACGTAACCTAAACGTCTGTACCCCCATAATATGCTGAAATAATAAAAATAAAATTCTCACTAAGCACTGTTTATGCGCATCCCATAATTTTAATGTTATGTTTTTGTTTCCATTTAGTTCAAACAATTTTCTAATTTTCCTGTGACTTCTTCACTGATTCATCGGTAATTTAGAA